>JAQZBX010045749.1:0-20958 GCA_029593785.1 Cabassous unicinctus | reverse complement strand
GATTTAACTTTCTTTTCTTTTTTTTTGCTTATTCAGGTGGAAGTTTAGTTATTGAAATTTTTTGTCCTTTCTTCTGTTAAAAAAAGTAGCCATATGAATCTACAGATTTCTCTACATGCAGTGCTTTATCTGAATTCCCTTGTGTTATATGATTTATTTTCATTCAATTAAAATATTATAATTAATTCTCTTGCGATTCCTTCTATGACCATAGCTTACTTGGAATTGTGTTGTTTCATTTTCAAATTTTTGGGATTTTTCATATATTACTTTGCTTTTCATTCTTAAGTTAATTCCATCAATGTCAGAGAACATACCTTGTATAATTTTAAAATTTAAATTTTATCATGATCAATTTTATGGCCCACATTATGGTCTATCTTGGTGAATATTCCATGTGTATTTAGAAATAATCTGTATTCTACTTTTGTTTTGTAGTGCTGTATAATGGTTAAATATAAAGTATTGGTTGACAGTGTTTTTTAATGATGAATATCCTTATGGATCTGTAACTTTAATGATCTATCAATTGCTGAGGAAAGTGTTGTGAAGAATCTATATAGCATTTTACATTTGTCTATCCCTGTGTTCTGTTCTGCAGAAATTTTTTCTTTGATTTTTATATTAAAATTTATTTTTAGAGATATTTTAGATCACAGAAAATTTACATGGGAGGTATAGGAGATTTCCATATAACTAATCCCTTCCATTTTCCCCAATTAATGGCATCTTACATTAGTGTGGTATGTTTTTACTACTGATGAACACATACTGAAGTATTGTTACTAACCAAGATCTATAGCTTACATTATGTTTTACACTTTGCACTGTACAATTTTATAGGTTTTGACAAAATGTATAATGGCCTGTATCTGCCATTGCAATATCATGCAGATCGTTTCCAATGTGCTGAAAATGCCCTATTTACCACCTATTCTTTTCTCTCCCTCCCCTCAGAACCTCTGGTAACTGCAATCTTTATAGCAATGTTACAAATTCTTCTATTACTGAATAACAATAAGTCTACTTTGGTCCATAGTTGCATTCCCCCTTTATGTTTGTTCATTCCTCAAACTTCCAGACTTTGGGATGTGATGCCACTCTGCTTCAGATTAAGAGAGGCAGATGGAAAGAACTCTTGCATGAAGTTGAGATACTCTTAGTTTTTTTGGGATGGGGGTTGTCCATCATCATCATTTTGGCAATTGTCCTGGGCAAGACCAATGAACTGGAGAGTAGATGTTGGCTGCAACTCTGCTGAGATTCAGGGCTGATCCAGCATGAATCAACTGAAGAGTAAGCCTATGGGGCATATTTTTAATGGGTATAGTTCTGCAGAGTTTAAAATATTTTTCTGGAATTTTGAAGCACTGTTGTTATATGCCTTCACATTGAGGATAATTAAATTGTCATGATGACTTGAACCCTTTATCATTATAAAATGCCCCACTTTATAACTATTTACTGTTCCAAAATGTGCACAGGTAGATCTTTTAGGGAGAAGATCAATAAGGGATCAGACAACTTGTATAATACAATAAATGAAGTAGAACTAACAGACATATATTCAAAACTGTACCCCAAAACTGCAGGATATACATTCTTCTAAAGTGCATATAGATCATTCTTCAAGATAGACCAAAGACATCACAAAACCAAGTTTCAATAAACTTAAAAATATTAGAATTATACAAATCATCTTCTATGACTACAATGGAATGGAAGCTGAAAATCAATAACAGGAAGAAAAACTGGAAAATCCACAAATACATTGAAGTTAAATTGCACACCAACTAACAAAGAGATGATGATAGACAATGCTCATCCCAAGGAACAGAGCATGTTTGCAACTGCAAGCAAGATAGTTCCATCCATGTAACCCATGGGATCTAAGCTCCCTCTCAATTAGAAGTAGAGTGGGCATCACCATCCCCAAAACCTTCAAGATTGGGAAATGAACAATGGACTAAAGTAGACTTATATACTTATTATTCTAGCAATGGAAGAACTCTTATCATTGATAATATAGGGGCATTTTTCGGACATTGGATTTGTTCTGCATGGCATTGCAGTGACAGATACAGGCCATTGTATATTCAGTCGTAACTTACAAAATTGTGTGGGACAGAGTGTAAAGTATAATTTCAACTGTAAAACCATGGTTAGTAGCAATGGTTAAATATGTGTTCACCAATTGTAAAAAATGTACCACACTAATGAGGGATGTTGTTAATGTGGGAAAGTGTGAGGGGGGAGGGAGTGGGGCATATGGGAATTCCTTATATTTTATGTAACATATACATAATCTAAAGCATCTTAAAAAAAAAACAATTAAAAAAAGAAAACAAAAAAACAAAAAAACACACTCTTAAACAACCAATAGGTCAGAGCAGAAATCACAAGGGAAAACAGTAATTGTCTTGAGAAAAAGGAAAATGAGAAAACAATATATCCAACTTACAGGTGTAAGAAAAGGCAGTGCTCTAAGGGAAATTTATAGCTCAGAATGATTACATAAAGAGTTGAAATCAAACACTTAATGGAACACCTGCAGGAACTAGAAAAAGAACAGCAATCTAAACCCAATGCAAGCAGATGGAAAGAAATGATAAAGAACAGAACATAAATAAATGAAAAAGAGAATAAAAAATAAAGAGAATGACCAAAAGTAATAGTTGGTTCTTTGAAAAGATCAACAAAATCGGCAACCCTTTAGCTAGACTAAGATAAAGGAAAAAAAAGAAAGGGTGTGAATGACTAAAATCAGAAATGAGAGGCAGATATTGCTACTCACATCACAGAAATAAAAATAAGTATAAGAGGAAATTATGAGTAATTGTATGCCAACAAATTATACAATTTAAATGAAATGGACAATTTCCTGGAAACAGAAAAACAGCCTACACTTACTCTAGAAGAAATAGAAGATTTACAGACCAATTACTAGTAAAGAGAGAGATTCTGTAATAAAAATTCTCACAACAAAGAAAAGCCCAAGACCAGATGGCTTCACAAGTGAATTCTTCCAAATATTCCAAGAAGAATTAATACCAAATTATTGCTCAAACTGTTTCAAAAATTGAAGAGGATGGAATACTAATTAACTCATTCTATGAAGCAAATATCAGCATCATACCAATGCCAGATAAAGATACTACAAGAAAAGAAAATTACACCCCAATATCTCTCATGAGTGTATTGCAAAAATCGTCAGAAAAATGTTAGTAAACGAAATCCAAAAGCACATTAAAAGAATTATACACCATGTTCAAATGAGATTTATACCAGATATGCAGATGTTTTATACCATAAATAAATCAATTAATGGGCCACATTAACAGAATAAAGGGGAAAAAATTATTATTTCAGTTTATGTAGAAAAGGTATATGAGAGAACCCACTCTCTTTATTCATAAAAAAAACACTTAGAAATATAGGAATAGAAGGAAAGTTCTTAAATATGAAAAAGGTCAAATATTAAAAATGAACTGCTAATATTATACTCAGTGGTGAAAGACTGCAAGCTTTCCCTCTAGAATCGAATAAGGCATGGATACCCACTGCCAGCACTTTTATTCCACATTGTACTAGAAGTTCTACCCAGAGCACTTAGGCAAGAAAAAGAAATAAAAAGCATCCAGATTGGAAAAGAAAAATGAAAGCTTTGCCTACTTGCATTCTGTATATACACAAAGATCCAAACAAATCTACAACAAAGATACTAGAGCTAATAAACCAATTCAACAAAGGGGCAAGTTACAAAATCAAACCAAAAAAAAATCAGTATTATTTCTATACTATAGTAATTAACAATCTGAGGAAGAAATAAAAGAAAAAAGTCCATTTACAATTGAAACTAAACGAATGAAATTAATAAATAAATTCAACCAAAGCTGTGACGGACCTATATACAGAAAATTATAAAACCTTGCTAAAAGATTTTAAAGGAAGTCTAAATAAATGGAAAGACTTTCCATGCTCATGAACTGGAAGACTAAATATTGTCAAGATATTAGCTAAACCTAAAACAATGTGCATATTCAATGCAATCCCAATCAACATCCTAACAGCTTTCTTTGCAGAAATGGAAAAGCCAATTATCAAATCTATTTGTAAGGGTAAAGGACCCCAAATAAAAAATATTTTGAAAACAAAAAGTAAAGTTAGATGACTCACACTTCCCTACTTTAAAACTTGTAACCAACCTATGATGGTCAAAACAGCATGGTACTGGCACAAGGACAGATTTATATATTAATGGTATTTAATTGAGAGTTCAGAGATAAACTCTCACATCTTTGGACAACTGATTTTTTAAAATGGTGACAAGTCCACTCAGCTGGGAAAGAATATTGTCTTCAAAAAATGGTGCTGGGTGAAGTGGATATCCACAATAAAGAATGAAGGAGGATCCCTATCTCATAACATTGACACAAAAACTCAGTTTGGATCAAGGATCTAATCATAAGAACCAGGGCTATAAAACTTGTAGAAGAAAATGTAAGGAAGCATCTTTAGGATGTTGTGTTAGGAAATTTTTGGTTTCTTAAACATTACACCAAAACCACTAGCTGCTAATCAAAAATAAATAAATAAAAGATAAGTAGGACAATTGAATCATTGATGTGGAGACAGTGGTCACTGGAGGTGATGAATTCAGGGAGAAGGAAAAAAAGTTGTAATATGGAGGCATTTTCAGGACTTGGAATTGACCTGGATGACATTGTGGTGACAGATACAAGCCATTATATATCCTGCCATAGCCTACAGAATTGAGTGGGAGAGAGTGTAAACTACAATGTAGACTATAGTCCATGCTTGGTGGCAATGCTCCAAAATGTGATCATCAATTGCAATGAATGTACCACACTAATGAAAGAATTTGCCCATGTGGGGAAAGGTGGGATATGTGAGGAATGGGGCATATGGGAATTCCTTATATATTTTTTGTGTGTAGCAATTTATGTAATCTAGTTATCCTTTGAAAATAAATTAAAAAATATATTAAAAAACAAAAAGAAGATAAAAAGGACATCATCAAAATTAAAAACTTTTAAGCCTCAAAGGGCTTCATCAAGAAGATAAAAAGACAACCTACAGAATGGGAGAAATATTTTGAACCCACATATCCAATAAGAATTTAATTTCCAGGATCCAAAATTAAATCTTACAACTCAACAACAAAAAGACAACCCAATTAAAAAAAAATGGTCAAAAGCCTTGAATATACATTTATACACAGAAGGTTTACAAATGGTCAAACAGCACATGAAATGATGTCCTACCATCATTATCCATCAGGGAAAAGTAAATGAAAACCACAATCAAATATCAGTTTACACCCACTCTAGTGACTTCTTTTCATTTTTAAAAATGAAAAATACCAAGGGTTGGAGAGGATGTGGAGAAATAGGAACACTCTTTCATGGTTGGTGGGAGTGTAAAATGACTAGTCTCTTAGTCATTTACCACTGAAAAATGTTTTTCAAATTCAATATATATGCTTTGTTGTATATTGAGAAGCAGAGAAAATGCAGCAGTTTGTAGAATTCATAAACAATTATGAATTCCAAAAATAGATACTAGATTATGCTTGCGAACTGGTTGTTCCTCTGTGCATATCAGATTGTATTGGATTCAGTGAAAACTACATGACAGAGGAGCCCTGGGAAGTAAACAGACAGGAGAAAAACACAGAAGAATAGAGATGGTTCCATAGACACGGCAGAGGCCACAGGAAAAGAGAGAGCCTAATAGACTAGAGATGACCTTGTGGAGAGAAAATAGCAGCTGAGCCCAGACAGGAATGAGCCCTGGGGAGAGAAATGAGCTTTATATTAGCCTACAGCTGAGACCAGAATAAGCTGGGACCATGGAGCCTTAAGAGGAAGAGGGAGGCTGAACCCTTGGAGACATTGGCAGATATCTTGCTCCAACATGTTGCAACAGACTTTGGTGAGGGAAGTAACTTATGATTTATGGCCTGGTAACTGTAAGTTTCTACCCCAAATAAATAACCGGTATAAAAGCCAATAGATTTCTGATATTTTGCATCAGCACCCCTTTGGCTGACTAACACAAAATTCGGTATCAAGAGTGGGGTCATGCTTTTGTAATTACCAAATTGCTGTAACGGTTTTATAAATGGGTAAAGGGTATTTTTTAGAGGAATTGTGAGATGCTTAATGGAAAATGCCTAGATTGCTTTGAAAAGACTGTTGGTAGTAATATGGAGCCTGAAGCTGTTTTTGATAATGACTTAGAAGGAAATAATTGTGAGATGCTTGATAGAAAAGCCCTAGTGTCCTAGCGTTCTTGTAGAGAGTGTTGTTAGGAAAATGGATGCTAAAGAGACTTTTTATGAGGACTTAGAAGTAAATGACGTAACTATTATTGGAAACTGGAGGAAGGAAAGGCAATCCCTGTTTTAAAGTTGCAGAGAACTTAGCAAGATTAACTCCTGATGTTTTATGGAAGACAGAATTTGAAAATAGTGAACCTGGTTATTTAGCTGAAGAAGTTTCCAAAGTAAACTAGAGGATGAAGCTTGGCTTCTCCTTTCAGCTTATAGTAAAATGCTAGATGAGAGAAATAAGCTGATAATTGAATTGCTTGGCAAAATGAAAACAGAAACTTAATTTGGAAATTACAAGCCTCTGGAAATCAAGCCCCCAGAAGATAGTACCCCATGTAAGGACTTAACTAAACTTGGAATTTGTACATCAGGATTGAAAATGCAGTTATCTAGGAAACACTTGTGGAAGGTCATATTTTCTGATAGCTTGGACCCCTGCTTCTTGCATGCTAAACCAACAAGGTTTTTGAAAGAGCATTAGGAATGAAACCACTCTTTGCTTGGACTAAAAGGGACATGTAGGGAAAATGGAAGGGGGAAAAAACTTTAAGAAGAAAACAATGGAAGCTGAGATCTGGATTTAAAAACATCACCTTGGGCCAAGAGATAAAACCCACCCATGTATACATAGAGGGTGAGTTTGCTCCAGCAGTTGAAGAGGGCAAATGTTCCTGAAATGTTTAGGATGAGTTTTGCTGCCCCAGGGTACAGGGAAGGTGGAGTACATTCTACCAAGGAATAGAGAAGGTAATGTGAGCACCCCATAGGTCTGAGAGGGGTAGGCCTGTACCCCATGGATTAGGGAAGGCTAGGTTGTCAACTCATTGATCTGAGAGGGTTGGGCCCGTATGCCAAAGGTTAGGGAGGATGTTGTCTTCACTTAAGTTTACTAGGGGTGTTAAGACTTTGTCCCAGAGGTCAGAAAAGGTGTTGCCATCACCCGAAAGTACTTGGAGGGTGAAGTCTGGAGCTGCGTCACCACCCAGATGTTTGGTGAGGATGGAACCAAGAAAATGGCCATTGGTAAAGCCTTTGGAAAGGGAGAGTCCTCATGAGGCCCCACGGAGAAGAAACCATTATCTTAAGAATGACTCTCAGACTTTAAAATCTAATAATGTTTGCCCTTCAGGTTTATGGAACTGTAAGGGACACATGACTCATGTTTCCCTCCCAATTTCTCCTTAAGTTAATGAAAATGTGTATCCATTGTCTGTCTCTTTGTATATTGGCAGCATGTAAATGTTTTTCTAAGTTTCAGAGGTCTATAGCCAGACAGGACTTTGCCCCAAGACAAACTGTATTTCTTTAAACTGATTGTGATATGATTTTGTGCTTAATACTGCTATTAAACTAAGGGTTTTTTGAATATTGTAATTTCTTGTTGGAATCCAGAGGGTGGAATATAGCAGTTTGATATGGTTTATGAATTCCAAAAATAGATATTGGATTATGTTTGTGAACTGGTCTATTCCTCTGTACATATTAGATTCTATTGGATTCAGAGGTTTCACTTTTACTTGATTAAATTATGAATAAGGCTGTGATCGGGCCATGTCAGGAGGACATTGAGTCCATGTCACCTTGGTGGGTGGGAACTCACAGCAAAAGCTATATGGTAAAGGAATTAGTTAGAGTTTTGGATGCTGGAGCCCTAGGAAGTAAACACACAGGAGAAGAACACAGAGGAATAGGAATAGCTCCATAGACATGGCAAAGGTCATGGGAAGAGAAAGAGCCTGATAGTGTAGAGCTATCTTTTGGATAGAACAGAGCAGCCGAGCCCAGAGAAGAATGAGCCCCATGAGAGAGATGAGACTTATCCCAGCCTACAGCTGATATTGGAAGAAGCTGGAACCACAGAGCCTTAAGAGGAAGAGGGAGGCTGAATCTTTGCAGATGTCGGCAGTCATCTTGCTCCAACATGTGACAACAGACTTTGGTGAGGGATGTAAATTATGTTTTATGACCTGGTAACTGTAAGATTCTATGTCAAATAAACACATGGTATAAAAGCCAACAGACTTCTGGTGTTTTGCATCAGCACACTTTGACTGATTAATACAGAAGGTAAAACAAAACTGAACTTTAGATACTAGGTGATTCAAGAACTTTGACATCTCATTAATTACTCACACCTGCAATCTAATTTAGATGTTCATGGAATATAAAAATGGGTTTCTGGAAATTGTAAATTGCTCACTGACATGATTTTTCAGTGTAATTTAATTTATGGTTACCATAATCTCTTAAATCCCATAGCCTACTTCTATATATTTACCTTTATTTATGTTGCATGTCTGAAATTGGTAAAGAAAGAAGCAATATTGTTTAAATCTGCTTTGACCTTTGTGATAATTTACTTCAAAAATTAACTGAAAAAACATACTTTAAATGTGTGTTTCTCAGAACTCAAGGCATGCTGGCCAGCTGGTTTGACAGAAGATAAGTGCTTTGAAGCCGAAAGCTTTACATTTTCTACTTGGCCTGATATTCTGCAGCTCACCTTAATATTCTGACCACCTGTTCTGCTGATTTACATGGAATGCATGCATGCATTCTATCATATATCTGACTCTTATGTAGTACATCCAACTGGAGCTAATCCAATCAAAATTGTGTTCTCACCTCTTGGCTGCTTTCTTTCATTCAACATATTTATTCGTAGATACCATGTGAACTGTGCTGGGCCAGTGCTTGAAATGCAACTGTTATCAAAATAGATGAAGCTCATATCCTCATAGCATTTTCAGTTTTGTATGTGTGTGTGGACAATGAAAAATCACCAAGCAATTACAACACAATTATAAGTGTTTAAGAGTATATATGTGGTAAACATCAAGATGTTTGCTTATTTATTTATTTATTTTAAAGAAACATTAGATTACATGATTATTACATAAAAAATATAGGGGACTCCCATATGTCCCACTCGCTCCCACTCCCACACCTTCCCACGTTAACAACATCCTTCATTTGTGTGGTACATTTGTTACAATTAATGAACACATATTGAAGCATTGCCTCTAACCATGGATTATAGTTTACATTATACTTTACACTCTGCCCCACATAATTTTGTAAGTTATGACAAAATATATAATGGCCTGTATCAATCATTGCAATGTCATGCAGGACAATTCCATTGTCCCCCAAAAGCCCCCATGTTACACTTATTTTTCTCTCTCTTTCCTCTCAGAACTTCTGGTGGCTACTGCCTCCATATCAATGATAAAAGTTCTTCCACTGCTAGAATAAAAAGAAGTCTATAGTAGAATAATAGTAAGTCTACTTAAGTCCCTTGTTCACTCCCCAATCTTGTGGATTTTGGGGTGGTGATGGCCACTCTGCCTCTAACTGAGAAGGAGCTTAGATCCCATGGGACAGATGGATAGAACTTTCTTGCTTGCAGTTGCAGACACTCTTTGTTCCTTGGGATGGACGTTGCCCATCATCATCACCTTGTTAGTTGTCCATCATCATCACCTTGTTAGAGTTGTTGCAACTCTGCTGGGATTCAAGGCCCAAATGGCACATGGACAGACCAAAGATTTATGTCTCTTTGACTTTAAGTGATTTGCTATAAGCTTTCAAACCTACGTTAAAATATTCAGGAATAAGTTATGAAAAGAGATATCTTCTTTTCTCCTCCTTCTTAAAATTGGAATTCCTCTTTCAATGGTAATCTTGAAACTCAAATTCCTCACCTAGATCATTACTATGATGTGTTTATACAATATTCATTAGTTCCATCTGGGTTATTAATAGTATTCCCCTGCAACTTAAAACTCTCAGCTAGTTTATCCTGATTCCAGGGGGATATCATTTTAAGAGCTTCTCCCTGGTGCTAAAGGCTTTAGATTTTATTATTGCATTTAAAAATTATTTAAGTTATAAGTGAATTACATTCTTATATACTTGAAAGTAGGCAAATGTCACATTAAATATAATCACTACAGTTATTATTCCAAGTCTAACTAAGTCCACCTCCAACTATGTGCCAACTCAATTCCAAGTTCTCAGACTTAAAAGATAAAAAAGACAATATCCTTGCAATAAATTATCTTATATCAAGTGGGTAATTGAAAAATAGAACATTTAATTATAAATGAAAGTTTAAATTTAGATTTTCAATTATAAATGATATATATATAAAGTTATATGTATATTTAAAATAGCATGTTCATCCAAAGATTTTTGATACAAATTGACATATTCCAAAGGAAAATTACAGAGTTTCTCAATTAAACTTTGTACAGCACTTGGGCCTCCATTAACTAATTTTTTCAATCCCTTTTTCTTTTTATATTTTGATATAGATGCTTTAATGGATCCTTTTCTTCAGATTTCATTTTCAAAGGTTCTACTTTATTAAAAACTTCAAGACCTGAAGTTCCTCAGTGTTCTGTTACTCAAATCATTTGATTAATATTTCCAAATTTGAACAAAACCTAACCAAAATTTAGAGGACTCAGTTACAAACAGTTCAATAACATAGTTGGACACATCCATTATTGTAAAATTAGTTCTTCAAAAGCTCATATAATTCTACAAATTGATGATGAAAAACATCTTGAAAATGTACTTTTTATCTTCAATATCATTTTGTTAAAAAAGGAGTGTTTTATTTACTTCACCTCTGCATATTCTTTTCTACTTTTATTTATAAAATGTCTCAGCTTGTGTGCATATAATAGTAAGCTATGGATGTACTATGACTAATTGAATAAATATTTTGATTCATAGATTATATTACTTCATAAAAATATTGTTTACCAGAATGCCATGCTTCATTGCAATATATATTAATGTTTTCAGTAAAAAAGTAATTTTATTGCCAATACTGAACACATTCTTATGAATACTTCACGTTTTGCTTATGCAGAAGAAAACTAGGATATGAAAATGAATGAAACAAATTCATAAGTCATTTAAACTAAAAGAAATATATGATTATGAGTGTTACGTAAAGGTACATTTTGCAACTGCATGTTTTAGGGGGTTTGTTTGGTCACAGCGTTCTTCAAACAACTACTCACTTTTTTGGTAAATGATATTTTTCAACAGATGTTTCCACTTTTTGCAATTGTATATGCATGTATGTGTAAAAATTCAACAGATTTGTTTCTTTTCTGTTTGCATGTGTGTTTATGTGTGTGAGCATGCTTGTGATATCACTTTGACTGCTATGTGCCATGGTAGTTGATCAAAATGTAGATAAACATTTTTTTACATTTTTTCACCATGAACTTTTCTGTAAAAAAGAATTTCAATATTCCATTATTCATTAAATGTAAACTTTTATTGCATTTACTGCTACTGAAAAAGATTGATTCAAACAGAATATGTTATGAAACAATAAAATGAGGATGATAGGTAGCAAGGGGGGATTCCTCTACCATAACTACCCAAAAGTGAAAGGAGTTAACTATCTCCAGCTGGTTCTATACCAGCAGATTTTCTTTGTTAGTAAATGTCTTTTATGCTGACCTTAAATTAGTAATATTGTGACTAGGAAGAGGTAGGAAAGAAGCAGGAAAATTGGGACGATTATCACTGGTTTGTCCTTCATATTTTATCACATGTTAATGTAAAAACTTTGACCCTTTACATGCATAACAAATACTAATACAGTTTATTAAAACATACATTGGAAATGTTAAAAAAAGGAATAGACAGAGCTATACTGACCATACCACTTTAATTCAGAGCAATCTTTTAAAAAGAAAGAAAGAAGGGGAATGGATGAGAGAAACAAAGGGAAGCTTTCTCCCATGAGGCTTGCCTGTCAAAACCATGTAATTGCCCAGGGTCAGACCTGAAAGATCACACTTAGGATTTTGCTCTGTAGCCAGACTCCTCAATTAGTAAACAATATGTAGCCATTCGTAAAATGGATAACATAGTCTGAAAAGTGAAGTTTAATCCATGAATACAAGGGATGATTAATTTCTCACATTTTTATATTATTGATTCAGAGGTTATCATATCCCATCACTGTTTGTCTGATAAGTATTGATTAATGTATCATAAGTGCATCCAAAAGGGATCTATACTATTCAAAGGACTGATAGGAAAGGAAGATGGAGGATAAGTGAGGTGGAGGAATCATTTCTCTCCCAGATAAAAATAGCTAGAAGACAGGCAGAGGCTGTCTGGAGGGTTGTTCTTGGGCTCAGGCCATCAGGGGAAGGCAAGATACCACCCAGAAGAGAGAGGGGTGAAGGAAAAGAGTCTCAGCTGCCTGAAAAATCCTGTGAGTAGAACTGCAAAAGCACTAGCAGGCACTTTTCCCCCCATTTATGGAGCAAATAGTGGACTGAGGACTGCGGTGGTGTGGACTGAAGTCACTGTGGATTCAGGGGGTTGCAGAGGTCTTTTACCCTAAGGAAAGGGGAGGGACACAGGCACAGTCTACAGTGAATTCAGATTTTGGCCAGCAAACTTGATCTGCTGAATTGGAGGGGTCACACACTTCCAGGCTGGGTGGGGCCATGAAATAGTTTGTCCTGAAGATAAATTTGCCTTCCTAAATACCCTCCCTACATCCTCAGGCTGATTGCAGAAGAGGCAAAGGGAGGAAGAGTGTGGCTGGCCAATGTTGGAGAACAGCCTCTGAGAAAGTTTGTTTGTGACTTGCTTAGCCCTGAGGCCATTACATCTGCACCATGCACCAGCTTGAGGAGTTAAACTGAATACATTCTCACCTAGCACCTGGGTCTGAGCTGAGAGATCTTCCTAAGAAGAACACTGAAGGTAGTGTTGAGAGGGAAATATATAACCTTAAAAGCCTATATTTATAAAGAAGAAAGAGCTAAAATCAAAGAACTAACTGAAAAACTTCAGAAACTAGAAGAAGAAGAAGAACAACAACAACAAAAAAAAAACCAAATAGAAAGAAAGAAATAATAAAAATTAGAGCAGAAATAAATGAAATTGAAAACAAAAAAATTGAGAAAATCAACAAAACCTAAAACTAGTTCTTTGAGAAAATCAATAAAATTGACAATCCCATAGCAAGACTAACAAAGGATAAAAGAGAGAAGGTGCAAATGAACAAAATCAGGAATGAAAGGGGGCCATTTTGACTGACCCCACAGAAATAAAAAGTATCATGAGAGGAAATTATAAGAAACTGTATGCCAACAAATTAGGCAAACTAGATGAAATGGAAAAATTCCTAGAAAGGCACCAACAACCTACATTGACTATACAAGAAATACAGGAACTCAACAAACCGTTCACAAACAAAGAGATTGAATCAGTCATCAAAAATCTTCCAACAAAGAAAAGTCTAGGAACAGATGGCTTCACTGATGAATTCTACCAAACATTTCAAGAAGAATTAATACCAATTCTGTTTAAACTCTTCCAAAAATAGCAAAGGAAGGAAAATTCCCCAACACATTTTATGAAGCCAACCGACATCACCCTAAAACCAAAGCCAGATAAAGATACCACAAGAAAAGAAATTACAGACCAATCTCTCTAATGAATATAGATGCTAAAATTCTCAAAAAATGAATTGCAAATGAAATCCAACCCATATAATATAAATCATGATCAAGTGGATTTTATTCCTGGTACGCGTGGGTGGTTCAACCTAAGGAAATCAGTTAACATTATATACCACGTTAATAAATTGAAGAGAAAAAAACCCACAAAATTATCTAGATTGTTTCAGAAAAGGCATTTGATAAAATCCAGCATCATTTCTTGATAAAAATGCTTCAAAGATAGATATAGCAAGGTAGATGGAGCTCAAGTGGTTGAGCAGTCTTCCCATATACAAGGTCCTGGGTTCAATTCCTGGTACCTCTTTAAAACAAAACAAATGAAAATACCAACTCTCATTGGGTAGCAGATGTAGCTTAGTGGTTAAGTGCCTGCTTCCCATGTATGAAGCCCTGGATTCAATCCCTGGTACATCCTAAAAAATAAATGAATAAATAAGTTAAGAAAATATTTCAACATTTCTTAAAAATAAGATAGGTATAGAAGGAAAGTTCAACATAATAAAGGTCATATAGGAAAATCCCACAGCCAACATCATACTCAATGGGGAGAAATTGAAAGCTTACCCTTTAAGATCAGGAACAAGACAAGGATGTCCACTGTCACCACTGTTATTCAACATTTTGCTAGAAATTCTAACTAGTGCAATTAGGCAAGGAAAAAAAAGGCATCCAATTTGGAAAAGAGAAAGTAAAACTCTCACAATTTGCAGATGACATGATTCTATGTTTAGAAAACCCGGAAATGACTACAAAACAAGTACTTATGCTAAGAAATGAGTTCAGAAAAGTAGCAGGGTACATGATCAACATGCAAAACATAATAGCATTCCCAAACACTAGAAATGAACAAACTGAGGAGAAAATCTAAAATAAAATCATTTACAATAGCAACAAAAAAATTCAAATATCCAGGAGTTAATTTAACCAGGAATTTGAAAGATTTGTATACAGAACACTACAAAACCCTGCTAAAAGAAATCAAAAAAGACCTAAATAAATGGAAGGACATTCCACGTTCATGGATTGAAAGACTAAACATCATTAAGATGTCAATTTTACCCAAATTAATTTATAAATTCAATGCAATCCCAATCAAATTTCTAACAGCCTACTTTACAGAAATAGAAGTCAATCATCAAATTTGTTTGGAAAGTGTTATAAAGCTACAGGGGTCAAAACAACATGGATTGGCATAGAGATAGACACAATGATCAATGGAATTGAATTAAGTGTTCAGAAATAGATCCTAACCTCTATAGTTAACTGATTTTTGATAAGCCTATCAAGTCCACTTTTCTGGGACAGAACAGTTTCTTCAATAAATGGTGCTGGGAGAACTGGATATCCATAACCTAAAGAATGAAAGAGGATCCCTATCTCACTCTCTATACAAGAATCAACTCAAAATAGATCACAAAATAGATCACAGACCTAAACATAAAATCAGGACCATAAAACATAAAATCAGGACCATAAAAGATAACATAAGGAAACATCTACAAGACCTTGTAGTAGGTGGGGGTTTCTTAAACCTTACACCCAAAGTATGAGCAACAAAAAATAAACTAGATAAATTGGACATTTGCAAAATTAAACACTCCTGCACCTCAAAGGACTTTGTAAAGAGGATTAAAAAGCAGCTTATGTAATGGGAGAAAATATTTGGTAATCACACATGCAACAAGGGTCTAATACCTATGATATATGTATATATAAAGAGATCCTACAACTCAACAATAAAAAGACAAATGACCAGATTAAAAAATGGGCAAAAGACCTGAATAGACATTTTCCTAAAGAAGGAATACAAACAGTGGGAGAAAAAAAAACATTAACAATGCTGAGCATCGCTGGCTATTAGGGAAATGTAAATCAAAGCTACAGTAAGATATCATTTCACACCTAGTAGAATGGCCACTATTAAAACAGAAAACTATAAACATTGGAGAGGATGTGGAGAGATAGGGACGCTTGCTCATTGATGGTGGGAATGTAGAATGGTACAACCACTGTGGAAGTCTGTTTGGCAATTCCTAGGAAGCTAGCTATGTATCTACCATGTGACCCAACAATACTGCTACCTACTATATACCGAGAAGAACTGAAAGCAGTGACATGAACAGACATCGGCACACTAACATTCATAGCGATATTATTTACAATTACCATAATTTGGAAACAACCCAGGTGTCTATCAACTGATGAATGAATAAACAACTGTGATGTATACATACATGGAATATTAATCAGTTGTAAGAAGAAATGAAATAGTGAAGCATAAGACAATGATGGGATGCCAAACTCTGAATTCAGGATAATAATGGAACAGTGAGAGGAAAAGTAATGGATCAGTGAGAGGAAAAGTTATAATTGAGCTTGTGATGATATAGAGTGGCCCCTGATGAATTCTTTAAAAATAACGACTAAAATAATACATATAATGTAGGTGAAGAGTATATTATTAACTCCTATACATTTAATTTATTTCCCCAAATAGAAAAAGATGCAAGGTCAAAAACGGGTATATGGAACACTTGTCACAAATCCAAATGAAATCACATAAAAATCATTCTACTGTGATAAGGTATATTTTAGACCAACATGAACAGTGGTTTTTCTCCGTTCCTTTTAGAGACATGCAACCTTCAGCTTAAAATATGACAGGAAAGTAAATACAATTCTAATCTTCAGACTTTATTGATACACAAAAGTTGAAAATATTGGGGGTGCAGAAAACATAAAATGCTAAGATATATCTAATACCTATCATCTATCTATCATCTCTATCTATCTATCTATCTATCTATCAATCAATCATCTATCCATATTTTAAATATTGTTTACTGGATGCAAATGTTTAGGAAAAACAAGTATTAAGCAGAAGAAAGTCAGAGGTATATTTTTCAGAACATTTTAATCCAAATTTTGAAATTAGGTTCTTTATTTAAACACCATAAATTCATAAAGAAAGACTTCATTTAATTTTTAATGACACTTTATTTGTAACATTCTTTAATTCTATTTTAACTCTTTTCAGGATTTCTTTCGGTTATAGAGCACCACATAAAGATTAGGCACTCAAGAACCTGTGTGTTGAATGATTTATAGTACAAAAGCATGGGTTTCATAAAATGATATAAAGATCATATCACTTGCCATAGTTCCTAAAATAACTCCTTCAACCTAGACATTCAAAAATCTCTAGAGTTGAAAATTCAAAACTATTTCCAGTTGTCATTTTATATATCACTCCAATCAATATAGCTTCATCTTCAATTAAAAAACTAAAAAATTGAATTAGTAGTTTCATTAAAATTTGAAAATAAATTGAGACAACTATCAAATTAATACTTAACCTTCATTTATTTAGGCAAAAACACATCTGCCTACATTACAAGCATGCAAAGAAAAATTCTATTACCTTATTTCCAGGGTTTTCCCCTCATTAGGACTTACTTTCCATCCTATTATTGTACATGTTTAATCAATTCTATTGATTTTCTTTTTAAAAAAGAGAACAAGTAATAAAAACAATGACATCCATACATGTATATATGTATGTGTGTGTGTTTATATATATATATGTATATATATATATACATATTTTTTACATATCCTGATTAATATATGAATTTACAGCTAGATATTTAATATGGGACAATATTATGTTATTTATCTAATCTACATATCAGTATAAATCAGTCTCATTCATTGTTTCTAACACTTGTAATGTGCTGATTTTAAGCAGATTTCATAATATGTAAAAGGGAAATATTTAACAGTAAGAAAAAACAATTCAGCTTTGGCAGCATTCCAAAATTGCAGAAACTAACAGAAATCAACTAATTCTACATTGGAATATTTTAGGAAAATAAATATTAGTCTGCATAAATCTCAAAAGAGTTCATTACAATCAGTGTGCTATAATCATTAAAATAAAGTGTTATTGATATGCCTATTGACTAAGATTGCAATAACAAAAAAGTATTTATAATCCACCAGAAGTTAATGATTTTTGAAAAATGACTAAACATATAACTATCAAACAGTAATCTTTGAAGTTATTGAAACTACTATTTACTTGTCAGAAGCTGCAAGTTGGCTGTGTTGGTAAAATAGCTCTATTAAATGTAAATTCTCTAAGAGACATGTTTCCATTTGTTAGTGAGGAATTCTTCAATCTTCCTTTATAATCACTGTGATCTTGGAAGAAGTAAAATAAATTCTCTGTATATATAAATCAGTGCATGCTTATCTTAGCTCTGTCCCTACTCTTTGAAGTTCATGCTGTATAGGCAGTTCTGGTTCTTCTCTGCTCCTAAAGGGCAGACCTCCAAACACCAACCACCAATTTACTGGGGTGGGTAAATATGCTTATTTCTGAAGTTTATTTGGCATAAGTATTTAGTTCTCCCATAAGCTATATCTGTCTCCATTTGTATTTAGTTTCTATCTTATTCTTTTCATTCATTTCTCAAAAGTGAAGAATTTGGTTGAAATTGAAGTATGCTATATTTTGGGGATATCACAAAAAGGCCAACATTGTTCAATCATAAAACTTCTCCACCAAGTTTCAAAATGCATAATTATTCACACTAAAATTGTTACTTAATTTATTTTACTAAGAGATGAGAAATTAAGGTTTATAATGCAACATCATTGATGTATCAACTTTGGTACCAATAAAGTCTTTAAATACTCCAAAATTTATTTCAGGAAAGCATAAAGTATATAAATCCTATAGAATGTGTAAATAACAAAATACCATTAGTTGTTTTATTTGTTTGTTGTTTTTTTAGTTTGTTTTATTTTTTATTTTGTTTTGTTTTGCTTCCTCCAGGAATTCCCACTGTTTTTATTCTTTTTTTAATTAGTTTTTTTTTTATTTTTAAAGAAACTTTAGATTACATAAATGTTACAAAAAAATATAACAGATTCCTATATGCCCCACTACCTCCCATCCAACACTTTCCCACAATAACAACATCCTTCATTAGTGTGGTAATTTGTTACAATTAATGAACACATATTGAAGCATTTCCACTAACCAAGGATTACAGTTTACATTATAGTTTATACTCTGCCCCACACAATTTTGTACATTATGATAAAATATACAATGGCCGGTATCTGTCACTGCAATGTCATGCAGGACAAATCCAATGTCCCAAAAATGTCCCATATTACACTTATTCTTTCCTCTCCCATCCCTCAGAAACTCTGGTGGCCACTGTCTTTATATCAATAAGAGTTCTTCCATTGTTATGATAATATTGTCTATAGTAGAATAATAAGTCTGCTTTAGCCCATTTTTCATTCCCCAAATCTTGAGGATTTTGGAATCGTGATGCCCACTCTGCTTCTAATTGAGAGGGTGCTTAGGTCCCATGGATCAGATGGATGGAATTCTCTTGCTTGTAGTTGCAGGCACTCTTTGTTCCTTGGGATGGGCCTTGTCCATCATCATCTCCTTGTTAGTTGTCCTGGGCGAGTCCAGTGAACTGGAGAGTAGGTATTGCAACTCTGCTGAGATTCAGGGCTCAACTGGCATATGGACGGACCAAAGATTTGAGTCTCTGGGACATATAATTATCAAGTATAGGTTCAAATAAAAAGGGCAGAAAAGCCATGTGTAGAGAACCTATAAATGAATCTAACTCTGTTACCCTGGGGAGAATAAATTCAAAGTAAGGACAACTGACAGGTGTCAAATTCCTGAGCCTCTTTATAGTTTCTGTATATCTCTAGAGTCCTCAGGAGCCCCACAATCTGAGGCACTGTTTACTGTGGCAGTCAATGAGATCCTGCTGAGACATACATAAATGTAATGTCTGGAATGACTTCCAGACTCACTTTGAAATCTCTGACATAAAAGCTTGTTTGCATTTACCATTTCCTCCTTTTTGTCAATGTCTTTTTCCAGATGCATTGCTAGTTGGTGCTTGGTAATCCCTTGGTGCCAGGGAGGCTCATCCCTGGGAGTCATATGCCATGCTGGGGGGAAGGTAGTATGTTTATATGCTGAGTTTGGCTTAGAGAGAGGTCACATTTGAGCAACAAGGAGGTTTTCAGGAGGTAACTCAGATGGTATATAATACTAGTCCAAGTTTCAATTTCAAAAGAAAAAGTACAATAATCAATATCAAGGGCCTGACATAATGGTCTGTCTTCCATCAGTAGGCACTGCCCTTGTTCTCAGGGGATTCTTGCTGTCTTAATAGAGAATGAATTCAATATTCTTTCAGTTATTGTGTGGATCTCCACCTACTGAGACAATGCCCAATGAACACTTGAACATATTCATATGTCTTAGAGGCATGCCCCAGGTTAACCCCTTCCCATGTATCCCCCATCACTGATTCCTTGTACCAGTGATCCTTCCCTGTCACTGTAGTGACCTTTCTGTGATCCAAAACCTCTTCAAAAATGAAGTCAACAAAATAATCAAATAAAATTAATGAGAAAATGAAGAAATAATTTGAAAAATAACCAATAAAATTAAAAAAAATTAAAAACTGAAATAAAAATATTTTTAGACATTGTGTCCTTCATCACTGTAAGACCTAATGTCTTTTATGTGCAGTGACATTTACTTCCATATCCCCCAGTGTCTTTTTTTTCTTTTCATTTTATCTTCAAAGTAGTTTGAGGATACAGAAAAGTCACATAGTCACATGAAACTTAGACTAGTATTATATACAGTGACTATAGTGAGAATATAGGAGAAACCCATATACCCAATGACCTCCCTCTTTTTTCCTCTCCCCTATTAATAACATTTTACATCTGTATGGTAATTTGTTACAACTGACGTACAAATAGTGAAGCTTTGCTACTAACCATGGTCAGATGGTTTACATTACAGTATACATTTTAGATCGTACACTTTGATAGGTTTTCACGAAATTTGAAGTGGCCTGTAACCGTTATTGCAATATCATGCTGAACAATTCCAGTGCCCTAAAAATGCTCTGTGTTCCATCTATTCTATTCTTCCCTCCCCCTCCCTTCAGAATCTATGGTAACCACTAAATTCCAATTTTTGAAGAATAAGCTTCATAGTTACTTTCAATAATGTTGAGAGCTTGA
>JAQZBX010045748.1:0-20955 GCA_029593785.1 Cabassous unicinctus | reverse complement strand
AAAAAAGAACAACAAGACAAGATATTATCAAAATGGTTTCAACAACCCCATCTTTATGGTTTCCAGGGATGCTATGCCAGAAAGTAGAAGTGACAGGCTTTGAGGTTCAGAGTCTGGTTCCACGCTCAGGCAACATCCTGATCTTTCAGCAGCAATAGGGCAGTTTCAGAGAAAACAAGAGAAAAGAGGTCTAGCAATAGCAGGACATGGCCCCAGACCTGGCTAAGTACCAAACTCAACACAAATTCTAAACGTTTAGAGGATCATTTCACAGAGCAACTTATGCAACCCAAATAAGTGTGCAACTTTGAAATAACAATGATTTTCTTTAATATAAGAGGTAGAGGTCATTTGCAAAGTCAACAAATTTAGGAACCGATTTTTATCCTAAACAAATTCCTGCTTACCCCTCCCCACGCAAAAGAAACATTTTTCCATGATTTCACACAGAATGCTACAACATCTAAAGAATGGACAAATAAAATGACCTTAGTGTTACATTATCCAGGAATGATGCAAAATTAGAGAAATCAATTCTCAGTTGAAAAAATTCTTTCAACAAAAATTAGCTGTTTCATTTTATATCACATTCAAGACATTAAATTAACATTTAAGTATTACATAACAATAATCTCATCTTTGAAAAAGACAAATAGAATTAATTTTTTTATTTTATGTAATTTTATTTATTTTTATATCAATGTTACAAGTTACTCCATTAACACAGATAATAACTGCAATAACAATAAGTCTGCTTTGGTCTGTGGTTATACTCCCCCCTTATTTTTGTTCCTCCTTCAGTCTTGAGGGATTTGAGATGATGTCTGCTCTGACTGCTTCAGGCTAAAAGGGGACTTTTATATTATGGGGCAGAGACAAATAGAATTTTGACTCAAATTTGCAGATGTTTTCCTTAAGACATTATCAACTTAGACACTACAGAGCTTCCCAATATAATACTTAGCTTAAGGAATCCCATAGGCTACAACCTGTTTTGAAAATGTCTTAAGTACAGACTGTATTTGAGAGTCCTAGTTTTGCAAAACTCAAGGTACACTCTGGCTATGCCCCATAAATTCAAATGCCACTTCCTCCTCATTTTTGGTAGTGCCCTAGTATAGCATCCACCTCCTCTTTCCTGCCTGCAATGTCCTAAGCAAGGTGATTTTTCAATCAAGGTTGGTGTGGGGGACAGTCAACAGTCTTTCTCCACTGAGGACAATTAGAAACAAGATTGAAAGCAAGCACTGTTTCCCTATGAGGTTTCAACAAAAAAAGTAAGGCTTTTTTTGGGAAAAAGATCAGCATTCTGAAATGTGCCGGGAATAAATCTTCCATTTTATTGAATGTTATCATTGCAAACTTAGGCAATGATATTGCATTGCAAACTTATGCAGGGTACTACAGAGATGAGACAGGGGTTGGGGAGCTATACTAGCACTGGAATATTCTCCTACTAAGGGTCAAAGGTGCCACTCTCATATAGCATTTCTGCTTACAGCAGCTCAAGGATGACCCCCTGAGCTAGGTTTCAAGATTGCTGTGAGGGAGTGTGTGAGTGTTTTTTGTTTTGTTTTGTTTTTAAAGATTTATTTATTTGATCCATTTTAAACCCCCCTTCCCCATTTTGCTGGCTTTTTTGTGTGTCCACTCGCTGGGCAATTCTGTGTCTGTTTCATCTCTTCTCATCCTCCTCCTCCAGTCTTCACCAGGATTCGATCCTGAAGACCTCCGATGTAGGAGAGAGGTGTTCTAGCCATCTGCGCCACCTCGGCTCCAGGTTTTTTTTGGAGCTTTCGGAGCATCTCGTCTTGTCTCTCTCCTTTTTACGTCATCATCTTGCGCCTGGCGGCTCACCAGCACACAGAGCCTGGCAGCCCATGAGCCTTCTATATATATATTTTTTTATTTTACCGGGAGGTCCCGGGGATCGAACCCAGGTCCCTCCATATGGCAGACGGACACCCAACCATTTGAGCCACATCTGCCCCCTGTGAGTGTCTTTTTAACCCCACTGAATATTTTCTACTCCCAGGGCCAAAGATCATCCCTCATTCATTTCTACCCACCCAGGCCCAAAATGACTGCAAAGATTTGGCTGTGCTGTAAAAGTATGTTGGGGAATTCTATTTCAAAACAGGAGTAAAAAAGGAGCGGGGAGGGGGGGAGGTGGGCAGTGGGATTCACCATAAAAGTTTTCACTTTGCCTTTGTCTTATCTATAACACTCTATACTTCAAGGGATACCACCTGTAAAGTGCATTATTTGGGGGCTATTTCCTAAAGAAAGTTACTCCCCTACAAACGTTTTAATACTTACTCTCTTGGTGACTGGAAAATGTTAAAATTAATGTAAACATATATATAAATAAATAAACCTGCTTCCACATAAAAATTCTGGCCTTTATACTTGATACTAAAAACAAAATCTAAGTAAAGCAGCCCAAAAAATTCTAGGGGAAAATTTGAGTTGTATAACACCCTTAGGAATTCAGTCATTTTGTTAAAAATGTGTAACATGTAACTATATTTGAATGAATATGCTAATGCTAACATTTATTTCTATTCAGGGAAATAAACACTAGATGACTGCCCATCTGCAAGTTGCTACAATAATTCACCAACATGGAGTTCCCCATCAGTGGGTCTAAACCCAGCCTTTTCTAGTTTCCAGGTTACAGAAACTACTTGCTTCATATAACCTACTCCTGTAAGGAATCGCCTGGGCAAAGAAGGAACCCCAATGTCTTCCAAAGCCTTTTGGGTCTTGCCTTGGTTCCTGACACTTTCTGAACCCCAAATATCCCTCCACAGACTTTATACCATCCTAGGCTATCCTTGCAATTGACCTTTGACCAATCCTGAAGGTTTCTGTGGTTCCAGGTGTAGGAATAGCATTATACCTGGCCTAATTTTCTCTTCTGCCCTTTTGTCTGAAACATATTCATATGTCAATGGTTATGGCTAGCTCTGCCCAGTTCTAAGCTTTACCCTTCAGTAAAGTTAGGATTTTTAAATGATTCTTCTTTTAAATTTTTTTCTTTATTAGAGAAGTGGGTTTATAAAACAATCATGCATAAATGATTCATAAACAACCCCACCACCACCATCTTGCACTAGAGTGGAACACTTGTTAAAACTGATGACATCACATTTTAATAACTGTTCTATTAAAGTCCATGGTTTAACAGGGTTCACTGTTTGTGTAACGTAGTTCCATGGATATTTTTTAAAAATTTTATTCTGTTACCATACATATAACCTAATATTTCCCCTTTTAATCATATTCAGATATATACTTCAATGCTGTTAATTGTATTCACAATGTTGTGCTACCATCACCACCATTTATTACTGTAAAATTTCCATCATTCCAAATAGGGACCCTGTATATTTTAAGCCTTAACTTCCCATTCCCTATCCCCACCCTGTCCCCTGGTAACCTATAACTTTCTGTGTTTGCTTATTCTAATTGTTTCAAATCAGTGAGATCATACAATATTTGTCCTTTTGTGTCTGGCTTATTTCACTCAATATGATGTCTTCAAGGTTCATCCATGTATAAGGACTTCATTCCTTTTTACAGCTGAATAATATTCCATTGTGTGTACAGACCACATTTTATTTACCCAGTCATTGGTTGACTGACATTTGGGTTCCTCTCATCTTTTGGCAATTGTGAATAATGCCGCTATGAACACTGGAGTGCAAATATATACTCGAGCCCCTGCTTTCAATTCTTTTGGGTATATGCCTAGTAGTGGAATTGCCAAATCACATGGTAGTTCTATACTTAGCTTTCTGAGGAACTGGCAAACTGCCTTCCACAGCAGCTGCACCATTTTACACTGTCTCAAGCAATGAATGAGAGTTCCTATTTCTCCGCATCCCCTCCAAACTTGCTATTTTCCATTTTTTAAATAGCAACCATTCTAATGGGTGTGAAATGGTATTTCATGGTGGTTTTGATTTGCCTTTCCCTGATGGCTAATGATGTTGAGCATCTTTTCATGTGCTTTTTGGCCATTTGCATATTTTCTTTGAGGAGATGTCTGTTCAAGTCTTTGGCCCATTTTTTAATTGGGTTGCCTTCTTGTTGTTAAGTTGAAGGATTTCTTTATATATATATCAGATATTAATCCTTTATGGGGTATGTGGTTTCCAAATATTTTCTCCCATTGTGTAGGTTGTCTTTTTACTTTTATGATAAAGTCCTTTGAAGAACAAAAGGTTTTTTGTTTGTTTTTTTTTAATTTTGATGAGATCTGATTTATCTATTTTTCCTTTTGTTGCTTGAACTTTGGGTGTAAAGTCTAAGAAATCATTGCCTAACAGAAGGTCCTGAAGATGCTTCCCTAGGTTTTATTCGCAGAATTTGATAGTTTTAGCTCTTATATTAGGTCTTTGATCCATTTTGAGTTGATTTTTGTATATGGTCCTCCTCCCTTTTCTTGCAAATGGAGATCCAGTTTTCCCAGCACCACTTGTTGAAGAGACCATTCTTAACCAATTAAGTGATCTTTGCCACCTTCTCAAAAATCAGTTGGCCATGAATGTGAGGGTTGATTTCTTAGCTCTCAATTCTATTCCATTGGTCTACATGTCTGTCCTTATGCAAGTACCATGCTATTTTCATTACCGTGGCTTTGTAACAAGTTTTAAGATCAGGAAGTGTAAGTCCTCCAACTTCATTCTTCTGTTTCAAGATGGCTTTAGTTATTCAGAGCCCCTTACCCTTCCATATAAACTTGATGACAGGTTTTTCCATTTCTGCAAAGAAGGTTGTTGGAATTTTGATTGGGATCGCATTGAATCTATAAATTGCTTTTGCTTTGGAAAGTATTGACATCTTAACGATAGTCTTACAACTCATGAACATGGAATATCCTTCCATTTATTTAGGATTCTTTAATTTCTTTTCGCAATGTTTTGTAGTTTACTTTATACAAGTCCTTTACATCCTTGATTAGATTTATTCCTAGATACTTGATTCTTTCAGTAGCTATTGTGAATGGAATTTGTTTCTTTATTTCTTCTTTGGATTATTCATTGCTTGTATATGGAAACACTACTGATTTTTTGGTGTTGATCTTGTACCCCTCCACTTTGCAAATTCATTTATTAGCTCTAGGAGCTTTATTGTGGATTTTTCAGATTTTTCTGTATATAGGATCATATTATCTTCAAGTAGGGAAAGTTTTATTTCTTCCTTTCCAATTTGGATGCCTTTTATTTCTTTTTTTTGCCTAACTGCTCTGGCAAGAACTTCTAGTACAATGTTGAATAACAGTGGTGACAGTGGGCATCCTTGTCTTGTTCCTGATCTTAGAGGAAAGCTTTCAGTCTTTCACCATTAAGTAGGATGTTAGCATTGGGCTTTTCATATATGCCCTTTTATAATGTTGAGGAAGTTTCCTTTTGTTCCTAGTGTTCTAAGTGTTTTTATCAAGAAAGAATGCTATTATCTTGTCAAATGTGGTTTTTTTGTTGTTGTTTTTTTGCATCAATTGAGATGATCATGTGGCTTTTTCCTTCATTCTGTTAATATGGTGTATTACATTAGTTGCTTTTCTTATGTTGAACCAACTATGGATACCAGGGATAAATCTCACTTTATCATGGTATATAATTCTTTTAATATGCTGTTGGATTCAGTTTGTTAGTATTTTGTTGAGAATTTTTACATCTATATTTATGAGAGACATAAGTGTGTAGTTTTCTTATGGTATCTTAAGACCCACAAAGGGGACGCAGACCAGCTCCAAAGTGCCCTGTGGAAGGGGTCAGGAAGGGTGCCCAAAACTTCTCCAATGGCTTCCTAAAGCTGAGCTTTCCTAGCCTGCCCAGAAAATGCAGCCCTTCAGCTAACTTTCCCCTGCAGCCTTTTAAATCTCCACCACTTCTGCCCCCATCTGGGAAGGGCTAAAACAATTGCTACCTAGGCCTGTGTCGGGATGGGCTAAAACTACAGCTGTCCTCAGAGGCAGGACCCAGCGATCCAAATAGGCTAATCAAAAGCTGTGATCAGTGATCAGCCACACACACCCCTATCCTTAGGGAAGAGGAATTTTACATCCCTTTCTCTCACCAGGCAGCCTACTGCAGAGAATGGGGTATGGGCACTGGTAGCAGCAGCACAGAGAGACCAATTTACAGTCCTTTACCATAATTTATCAGCTGCTTCCTCCTGTTCTTCCCTGGATGCTGTATGGTGTTCTTCTAGCCTCTGGAGTTTCCAAATATTATTTTCAGACAGTTCCTGCCTGTTTAATAGTTGTTTTGTGGAAGGACTGCGTCCTGGAGCTCCCTATCTGCCATCTTCCTCAAAGTACTTCAACGATTCTTTTAAGCTATTTCTTCAATCTAGTATTTTCAGTGGTCATGTGGAACATAGCATCTTTTACTTGGATTCATCCCATATGATATTAGTGCTCGTTCTCCTCTTCTTTTCAAAGTCACAGCTGAATTTTAAGCTTATTCACCTGAAATGTAAGTTCCTGCTTCCTATCTGAGGAAAGCTTTCAACTTTCAGTTCATTAGAGAAGCAACAATGACTAACATATTCTGAACAAAACAGATGATCACCATCTCATCATACCAGCTCTGACCATTTCCCCAGGTTTTCTTGGATGGCTCAGGTACCACCAGGGGAGTGGTCCTTCAAAATCTCATCACTTATTGCACATATAAAACTGTTTTTACAAAATATAAATACAAATAAACTAGAGAGATGGAAACAGAATAACAGCTATGTACAGCAGGGGAAGCATAGAGAGATTGAGAGGTGATGAAATTTTTTTGTTTTTTATTTTCATTATTATTGGAATAATGAAATTACTTTAAAAATGATTGAAGTGATGAATGCACAACTATGTGATTATACCGAATACCAATGATTGTACACTTTGGATGGGTTTATGCTTTATTACTATGTATCTATAAAATTGATTTGTTAAAAAAAAAATCCTACCACTAATTTTTTATAATATTAAAATACTTTAAGCACACATTAAAATTTAAAAACAGAAGACCTAAGAGAAAACAGGCATTTTACCATGCTTCCTCACTGCAGTAATCTTTTAACCACCACTAGAATCCATCATTAACATTTTCAACACTCTTCTAATATTCCAATCTCACATGCCTCTCTCATTAATCAAGTGAGAAATAGGGAGCCTCTATCCTGTCTCACCTATAACATTTGCTAATTTGACAGCACCTATGAGAGAGAAATTCTAGTGGTGTGAAATCAATTCTCAAAAGACCAAAGATGCACAGCCTTGTAGGACAGGGACTTTTTCAGTTACTATAACAAAAATACTAGGCCAGGGATTCTTAACCTTTTTGTTCCATGGACCCCTTTGCCAGTCAGGTGAAAACCACGGACCCTTTACTAAGTCCACACTATACTGTGTATTTTTTTTTATACTGTGTATTATTTATTAAATATATCACACCTGCACCAACACATCCCCACAAGAACGTTTTTTTTTTTTTTCAATTCAAGCTCACGGACCCCTTGTTAAGAACCCCCTGAACTAGGCCTTTACATTAAAACCACTGTCTACAAGGTCGAATTTTTTTTAATATTCTATGGGATTCAGGGGAAATGATTTAGGTATCAAGAGTCTTCAGCACAAAGTAAGGTACTTTCGCTTTTAAGTCTCATGTCATACACCCGGAGGAAATTATAATGAGCCTTCAGCGAAGCTGCTTAATAAATGCTTTTAATGATGTGAGAAAGCAGCATACATACTTGCCCAAATCAAACTTGGTCCTCCAACACAGTTCTCAGAATATTCAATTGCATAAACTGTAGACTAAGATACCAAAGACCAAAATTTATGCTGCTACAGATGCCCTGAGTTTCTTTACTTTTCTAAGTTTTAAAATAATACAATCATTCCCAAACCTTTACTAAAAACTAACCAGAGCAAATGGTTTTTCTTTGAACAAAAATAACTGCTTGGGGTTAGTTTTTAAAATCTTCATTAAAACCTAACTCCTACCATAAAAGATTCCTAATAATATTTTAATGCATTGTACTTATACATCATCACTAGTAACTATAATTTAATTAATGTGCTCATAGTTAAATTCAAAACAGAACTGAACTGGCTCAGCATTGAGGACCTAAAAAATTCCTTGGTTATTTACTTTTGGTGACCATGACTCCTTTTTCCTTTAAGATTATGGTTTATCCTAGAAACCAGTTATTTTAACTAGAACATTGTATTTACATGGCACAGTGTTGTTCTTTTCCCACCAGGTGTCTTTTTCATTTATTCAGGGTTATGGACTAAAAAATATGTCCACAATATAGTGTTAAGCTAAAGGAAGCAAGTTACAAATCAGTATGTACAGCAAGATCCCATTTTTGAAGAAAGAAGATATACTTATGTTTCATACATGTGCATGCAAACAAGTGCACAAAGCATATATATACTAAAAGGTTAACAATGAATCTCTGGATATGGGATTATGGTGCTTTTATTCTTCACACTTATACTTTTAGTGTAGAAAATTTAGAAAACACAAACGGTATTTCAACAAAGGGGAAAATTTTTTTTTAAAAACCCTGGACCTGAGTGCTCACTAAGCACAAGACACTAGATTTCTAGCACAGTGTCACTGTATAATGCACAGTGAAGGAATCTTATTTTAAGTATCCTTCACTGAGCAAATGTTTTCTTTTATTACTCTGCATAATTATCAGAATAGTAATCACACATTTTAAAATACACTATAGAATTATATAGGACAAAATATAAAAGCATCCCTACACTCCCTTCCTCTAACACCACTCCCTTTTCCTCTAGAGATAACTACTCTTGATATGTAAAAATTAGACCTTTTTGATTTATCCATATACACGGTAAGGTTCTATTTTTTTCAGTATATGGAATTATGGTATACATATTGTTCTGATCTCTCCCCCTCCTCCACTTAACAATGTACTTTGGAACTCGTATGTTAGTATATATTGGTTTCTCTGAGAGTTGTTTTACTTTTCTTTTAATAGTTCCATGGTATTTCAGAGTATGGCCTATTATTTATATGGTTCCCCTACTGATGGACATTTAGGTTGCTGCCAATTTTTCACTATTATGAACAATGCTGCAGTGAAACCTTGTACACATCTTTATATACATGCACATATATTTTCCTAAGATAGTTTCCTAATAGATTTGGTGGGTTGGTCAAAACATAAGCACACTGAAAATTGAGAGGATTTTGGTATTCTCTATCAAAAAGTTATAGCAATTTACACTCTTATTAATAGCACATGAGAGTACCCATTTTTTGCTAACAGTGGATATTATAAATACTTAGTTTTTGCCAATATATTGGGTGAGAAATGGTTTGCATTTCCCTGATTACTAGAGTCAACTTGGGCATCTTTTTGTGTTTATTAGCCAATTGTATTTCCTTTTCTGGGAAATGCCAATTCATAATTCTTTGCCACTTTTTCTAATTCATGCCTTTTCTTATTAATTTTCAGGAGCTCTTTACACATTATGGATATTAGCCCTTTGTTACATAGCAGAAGCTCTTTTATCTAATGTGATTTGAAACTGTTGGCTAACTGAAAAGGTCAATTAAGGTGAACAATCATAAAAAATGTGTGCACAATAAACACTTTATTTTCAATCCTTTAAAGTACACTCATTCACCAATCTTTGGCTTTTAAAAAAAAATGTTTTTATACATGGAACAGGAAAGTTTATCACACTCCCTGATAATACAATTGTGGCATTTGAAGCACAACAATAACTATAACATAACTAGCAAGAATTGCCTGGGCTTGGAATTTTCTTTAAAAACTGACTACACATATACTGGTTTGACTTATTCTTTTTTTCATTTTAAAAAGCTTATTGAAGTATATCATTCATACACAAACATACATAAACAATAAGTGTATAGTATAAGTTGTGAACTTACAAAACAAACAGACATAACATCATACAGGACTCCCATACATCACCCCACCACCAACACTTTGCATTGTTGTGGAACATTTGTTACAAATGATGAAAGAGCATCCTCAAAATATTATGAACTACAGTCCATAATTATTTCATTCACCAATCTTTTGATATAAGGCCAAGATTTTTTTCTTTGACTCCAACACCACTGACTATAAAGAAATTAGTTTAAAGTTTAGAACTTATATTTTAAATTTAGAATTTAAATTTTAAATTTAAATTTCAGTTCAGAATTCTTAGGTTAGACCTTCAAAGTGTAATAGAACTTAAAAGAAACTTGTGAAGCAATTTGAGTGCAGAGCCTTTCTAGATTTTTTAAATGTCTTTTATATAAAACTCTTACAGTTGTCTTACCCACAACTAATTGGGACATCAAATTTAAGTAACTTATTTTCAACTCTTTCCAAAACACTCCCTTTATTTTGTTATAGTGAACCTAATGCACCAATCACCCAGCTTCAAAAATGATCCATACACACTGAATTTTGTTTGTGATATCCCTGCCTGCTCCCCAACTCTACCTTCCTCGTGTTATTTTGAAGCAAATCCAAGACATCATATCATCTGTAAATTTTCAATAGAGAAGGACTCCATTTCCTATACTCATATTTCATGTCACAAAATATTAAGATAAATATTTATAAAAACAAGTACAACCAGCACATACAAGTTTAGTAATAAATAAAAACAAAACCTCTACTAGTGTGTATGCAAAGACACTGGCATACTAGAAAACAACCTACGAATAACAAGTGTTCACTGCACAATGCATTTTACAAAGAAAAATGGACATCATTTAATCAAGTGAGTCAGTTAAGTGAAAGTCAAAGTTTCTACTGCATATATCGAAGCTATTCCCCCAGTCTACCACTTACTTTGTTATGTCACATAACTTTATTATGGTATCTTATGTTTTCCACTTTTTAAAAAATATATATTTAAAATTTTAATATACATTCATAACTTATTTTTGTTTTTGACATGAAGTGGAGATCCAGTTCTTTCCAAATGGATAGCCAAATGTCTTAACTCAATTTCAATTTTTAAACATCACACTTAGGGCATTTAAAAAGAGCTAAAGCAGAAAGCAGATGTGGCTCATGCAACTGAGCTCCCGCCTACCACATGGGAAGGTCCATGGTTCAGTTCCCACTGCCTCCTAAAGAAACAAAAAGAAGACAAACAGACACAGCAAATGTAAACAACGAGGGGATAGGGAGAAAATAAATAAAATAAATCATAAATAAATAAATAAACCAAAGCATCAACTTCTAACTTACAAAAGAAAGAAGCTGAGCAAACTAATAAAGCAACAGTCTAAGTTCAACTTGATAGGATCATACCACACCACACTCTGCTTCCAAAGGCTTTTAACTTTAGAAAGGTGTACCTGCCACCCTATGAATTTAAAGATTGCACAGCAGTTCCAGGAGCAGAAGCAATCATGCTACCACGCCTGGCTTTCTTATTACCACTCTGGCTCACAATGGTATTTCCAAAGAGCTATCACCACAACTGCGCAGGCCTCTTTCTGAATCTCAGTCAGCACAACACCTGTAAATTTACACTCACATTGAAATAAACCACACTTCACAATAAGATAAAGTCAACCTTCCCAACTCTCCATCCAGTCCTTAATACTACTACAGTACAATGTGTCTTGTAACTGCTGAATGAATGACTTAGGTAAGAACATGCATATACTCTTCCACAACACAATTTCTCATGGAAATGTCACCAAAAGGTACTAAAAGTCAAGGTAGAGTTTGTTCAATTTCTTTTTTAACAAAGAAATCCAATCATTTATAAGGCTGCCTTGCCTCAGGGGTGGGCAAAACTTTTATTCTGGGAAGGGCCAGATAATAAATAGGTGTTGCAGACCATAAGGTATCTGCTGCAATGACCCAACTCTGACCTATAATGTGAAAACAGTCATAGAAAATATGTAAAAGAATAGATGTGGCTGTGTTCCAAAAAACTCTATTTCCAAAAACAAGTGATAGGTGGGATTTGGTCCAAAGGAGTATTTTGCTGATCCTTGCCCCTCCATGCCTTATACAAATGATATTTTCCAAACAGGAACCTGTTATCCTGTACACTTATGTGAGCAAATATGATGACACTGCAGGAACCAGAAACAATTTCAGTGCCACCTTACAGAAATGAGTACTCTCAAAATTAATCACTAAACTTTTTCTATAAGTTCTTCTCATGATGAACACATGTTTTTAAAAATATAAGATTGTAAATCACTGTAAAGATAATGTTTATTTTAAAAGACAGTTAAAATGAACATTAAATAGCTAGTGAAAAAGGAAAATAGGCCAACGTAACAGTCAAATTCAACAATTTTTCACCTATTATTCTGGCAATCAACATGAGTAGTAAAAAACCCAGTAAATACATGGTCATGATTCATAACATCACTACTCAATGCAGAAGTAGACTTTCAAAGTATACTTAAGTGAGAATACACATTTGGACCTTGGATTACTGACCATAAAACTTGATTTTTTAAAAACTATGCAGTTTGCCAAAATATTTTTAATTTAGAAAGTGAAACCAAAAACTTTCTTCGCACAGTGTGCATATTTAATTTTAAAATATTAATTTTAATGCTTCATCTCGACATTGGTAAAATAGACATTCTATTTTAAAGGCACACAAGGATGGCAGCCATTTTAATGTAGTTAGAGAACACACTCTAAGCCATCAAGGCTACTTGTTCACAGAATATATTTTGAAGTCCAGGATTACTGAAAAAGAAAATGTTTCTGTGAAGGATGTTCACACTGCCTACAGAAATATTGGGTGTTAAACAAAACATAAAGGAATAAAAACAATAAATACAAGTACATAAGACACCTTGACACCAAAAGCACAGTCCATAAACGAAAAAAATTGAAAAACTGGACCTCATCAAAATTAAAAACTTTCACTCTCCAAAAGGCCCCATGAAGAGGATGAAAAGACAAGCTACAGACTGGGAGAAATGTTTGCAAACCACACATCAGACAAAGGGCTAGCATCTAGAATATATAAAGACCCCTCAAAATGCAAGAGTAAAAAAGCCAACAGACCAATGAGAAGATGGGAAAAAGATATGAACCCACATTTCACCAAGGAGTATATACAGATGGTAAATAAGCATATGAAAAAATGTTCAGCATCATTAGCTATCAGGAAAATGCAAATTAAAACTATAATGAGATCATTGCACAAATATGAGAAAGGCTAAAAAAAATTTTTTAAGTGACAAGACCAAATGCTAGTGAGGATACAGAGAAAGTGGCTTACTTATATTTTGCTGGTGGGAATATAAAATGGTACATCCACCCTGGAAAAGTCTGGCAATTCCTTACAAAACTAAACATGGGACCACCATACAACCCAGCAACTGCACTCCTGGGCATCTATCCCAGAGAAATGAAAACAGGTCCACACAAAACCTGTACACCACTGTTCATAGCAGTTTTACCTGGAATAGCCAAAATAAAAAACAGCCCAGATGCCCTTCAACAGGTGAATGGTTAGACAAACTATGCTACAGCCATACTATGGAATACTACTTAGCAATAAAAACGGAAAAAAAAATAAACTATTGTTATACACAGCAACTTATATGAATCTCCAGTGGAATTATGCTTAGTGATAAAAAGCCAATAACAAAACATTATATACTGTATGATTCTATTTATATAGCATTCTTGAAATTACAAAATTATAGAGATGGAGGATGGGTAAGTGGTTTCCAGGGGTCAGGGAAGGAAAGAGATGGGTGTGGCTATTAAAGGATAGTATGAGGGAATCCTGCAGTGATGGAGCTGTTCTTTATCTTGACTGTGGCAGTAGTCACATGAATCAACATGTGATAAAACTGCAGAGAACTAAATATACACGCAAATGAGTGCATGTAAAACTGGTGAAATCTGAATAAGGTGGATGGATTACATCAATTTCAATTTTCTGGTTGTGGTATTTTACTATAGTTATGCAAGATGTTACCAATGAGGGAAATTACAACATGTAATTATCTCAAAACTTAAAACAGAAAGAAAGGAAAAACAGTACATAAGACCAACCAATGGCAGGAGTGGAAAAACAAAGCTTTTATTTTCGCTTTACAGCTCAGCAACTGAAAGTCAAGGAAGAAAAAAGAAAAAAAAAAAAAAGGATTACCGAAAAGAGACTCTACAGTCTACAATTAATGAAATCATCTCCCCCTCCCCTATGGAGCCTTACCCTCCCCAGGATTTTGTTTATATCCCTGATTTGACATTTTTTTTTAAATAACAAAACCCCATCACCACCACTATTCCAGACCATAAACTCATAGGTAGAGACTGTCTTTCTAATCTTCATATCCCAAGAACTTGGCACAAAATAAACGACAGATAAAGGAACAAGCTGAATGAATTAGTGGATGAATGAGATGTGTGCATACTCTTTTTAGTATTCCTGCCCAACTGCAGTTATATAAGGCAGTACACACACATTCCCTTACAAATTTCTAAAAGCCATGAACGTTAAAAACAGTGTGGTGTGTACACATTTCATTTTGCTTGCAAGCAAAAGTTAACACTATAACAATACCACACTTTTGTAAACTGCTTCTCATTTTATAGTCTTCCAAGAATTATGTATGCTTAGGTTGGAACCAGTCTATGCAGATCTCTGAGAAAAACTTTCTAAACAACTGTTATAACTAAGGATTAATAACAGCCTTAAAATATGTACATATGTGTGTATACACACATATATATGTATATATAAAATCAGTATAAGATTATAGAATTTGAATTGGGGAGGGGAACTTAGGGATCATTCTGCCCAACCATCAAGACACTTATTTTACAGATGCTAAAACTGGGAGAGGTAAAATGACTTGATCAAGGTTATATAACTAGTAAGAGAGATGGGACTGGTAAGTGAGCCTCTCCAGAGTCCCAATTCATTTTTCTTCTCACTGAATTGGACTGACTCCCCTTTTTCCACCCACTCACCCCTACCCAAAATAAGCAAACATAAATCTTAATCTGAATCACTTGTTTTTTTCCCAAATAGGGATTTTTTTTTCCAAAATAAACTTTTAATTGTTGCATTACACCTTCCATGGATTTTTTAGGAGTTAAATTACTTCTCATATCAGGACCTTGAGGTACTTTATTCTATGGTGCAAGTATATTAACATTTTAATGTTTCATCCCCCATCTAAATGGCAGGAAAGGTGTTAATTCTAGCAGAAGGCTTACATATCTTACACTTTGGCAGCTTCAATCGATAAGATAAGCTATTTTACAATTTAAGGAAGAGACATTATTACTTACAATCTTGAGTTGATATGCTCAACGACAGCACTTTAATTGAAATCGGGTTTGTTCTCCACTTGCAGCTGCCTGGTGTACCAAGAACATTTAAAACTTCAAGTGACAAGCAACTATCTAGAAATAGGGCTTTTTAATCAGGTGAAATCTCCGTTATGCAGCAACACGTTACTAAACATGAATTTAGAGGTCCTAGAATCTAAACACTAGAACGAACCTCAGTTGTGCTCTAGTCCAACATCCTCATTTTTGTATATGAGGAAACGGAGTCGTTGATTTAACCAATAAAGCAAACAGGTTACTTTTTCAAAGGGATTCATTTAAATGTCATTTGACTCTTACAAACCCTTATTCTGCATCTCACCGTCGTTTCTTAGAACGACGGTTGATTTCTTTTTAAGGTGAAAAGAGCGAACAGAGCAAATTAATTTCGAGGGTGAAAAAATATGCCTTTGAAGGAGGCTATGGTGAAGGGAAGAGGAGAAATGACGTCTTATTTAAAATATGTAACCCCTTGATGGGTTAGACAATGAATCATATTCTCCTAGATTTTTCCATGTGCCATAGACATCAGCCACAGTTCTGTCCGGCACTCAAATGAGAGGAAGAGGAAGTGAATAAAGCTAATACTAAATATACAGCACCCACTGAAGGCAGAGATGTACATAGAAAAAAACAGGAAAAAATAAGACCATGCTCCCGCTGGAATCCAACCGTTTTCTAACATACCTAAAGGTACGGAAGCTAAGATGAGATCGGAAGCCACGGCATCCCTCAAATTCGAAAGGGCGGATGCTTCTAGGGCCAAAGAGAACCCCTAGCCTTCAGATACAGAGCGACTGGGAGGGAACAAAATGGAGTTGAGGTCTAGGAGTGTCCAAAAGGTAGTCTGGGGGTCTCGAAGGCAATTGATATGATCCTCTCGAAAGGGTCAGGGCAAAGCATACTAACCTGACCAGGAAGGTGACTTCTGGTTCTGGGAGGAGGTGAGGTCAGGAAGAGGCAGGCCGGGGTCTCAAGGACCCCCGACTCCAGCCAAGGAAATGATATGGTGACCTCGGGACTCTTCCCGGGCCCAGGTGAGGCGGGCGGGTATATCGCCCGGGCTTAAGAAGAAAGCGCCTCGGTTCCGGGACCCGGCATGCCCCCTCAACCCCTTCCGTTCTCAGGTGTGAGACGGTGGCCCAGTTGAAAGCGACAGGGCAGGGGTGCCGGGGCCTCAGCCTCACTAGCTGGGGTTACTCACCGAACAGGCGCTGCCCACCACGTCCTCCCAGCCGGCCGGAGCCTCGCACTCGGAAGCTAGCGAAAAGGAGCCGCGTGCCCGCTAGAGCTGAAGCGAAGAGAGGAGCGCGGCGGAGGCCAGAGAAAAAGCCGCAGCAGCGCGCGCGCACCCGGAGGGCCGGTGGGGGCGGGGCGCGGCGCGGCGCGAGCCCGGAAAAGACGCGCCCGGAGGGGCGGGCGGAGCGGGGGCGCGCGGTGGTGTGGCTGAGCCCGCCGAATCGCTGGCGGCCTAGGGCTCGGCCCACCCACGCGCTAGCCCCCCTCGCCTGGCGACGTCACCCCGAAAAGAAGGGGCCGAGCGGGCTTCTAGCTGGAAGGGAGGGACGTTGCGGTGGAGCTGAGTCGGGTAACGGCTCCCCGCGGGTTCGCGGCCGGTTGTTGATTCGGCTTTGGAGCCGCTTCCGTTGGTCTTGGTTACAGCGTTAGTGAGGGTATTTTCGGAAGGACCTGGGGCCTATGTAATTTCAGTGAGGTGCCAAGCCCGCACCTACGGCAGGACTCCACCCTAGGATGAAAGTTACCCTCGGGTCATCCTCCAGCTGCCCTTTACAGATAATCATCTTTGGACTTCGCTGTTCTTCCTTTAGAGAGAGATCTTAACTTCCTTTGGCTGAAGGCATCCTGCTCCTCGAAGACTGAGTTAAGGCTTCTAGTCCATTTATCTTGCCTCTCTTTGCATTAAGACCCCAGCTCCCTCCCACTAATTACATATCACAGCGATGCAGGCTTTTCACTTTGTGCGTTCCATTTTTACGGTGGTGGAATGGCAGAACAGCCCACAATTTATAAGGAAAAGTCGCAGCAGCACTGTAACATGGTACTGTCCCCTGAACGCTGCTTATGGGCCAGTCCTCCAAATACCGTTCCCAAGAGATTCAAGAAATTGCTCTGTTAAAAATAAAAGTCCGGCGAACTGTCTCAGGACTTCAAAGGCAACGTTATTTTAAATTAGCCCCTACAAAGAAGAATATATCACCAAAAGAAAGTTCTAGTAATATACTCTTCCAGTTCCCTGATGCATAATGGTGGACTAGCTTCCTCTTCCTGCTAGTAATGGACATTTTACTTCACTTTACCTCAGACTCTTACTTTCTACAGAAATTTCTCTATTATTACTTTATTTCATAACCTGCTATCTTCCATTTTCCCATAGAATTACCAGAGGTAACAACATATATATCTACCTAAGATTAGAAGCTAAAGTAGTCCTTAAACTTTAGTATGCATCAGAATCACCTGGGATGCTTGTTAAAATGTGAGTCGCTGGAGCAAGAACCCCCCAGATATTTTGATTCAGATCTGACTGGGACTGAAAAATTTTCATTTTTAACAAACATCCCAGGTGAAATTAATAGGGGATTGGAGGCCCACAATTTGAAAAGCACAGAGCTAAACTTTTGTGTGGTGTACTACCCTGAAGTTGGATTACTCACCCAATTTCCAACAGGACCTACCCACTTGTATATAATGTGTCTATAAATGTTGCAATGGCAGTCATGTAACTTCCTTTCTCAGGATTGACCTAGAAAGTTCAGAACTTCAAACAAGTTTAATTGCCGTATTTATTTTATGAGGTCTTGTTGTAATACCAGAAATAAGTAATCATTTTGTCAACTATAATGCACTGGGTACCTACAGTGTACAGAGGACTGTCATCTGTAGTAGGGTAATATGAATGAAATTGAAGGGATGATCATCCCTGCCCTCAACAAACTTTGTGTCTAGTTGTGGAATTAAAACATAGACACAATACAGACCCAGTGTAGCACATATATCAGTCTGTTGGACCAAGATTAAAAAGAACTTGTAATTTAAGTGTACTTTTTTTAGTTTCCTTTACTATCACTGTCTTAGCCCAGACCTTTTCAGTTAGGTAATTTTCCTCTGAACATGAAGTTCTCAGCTTACTGAAGTTACTCAGTTTACTGAAGTTCCTCCAACTTTACCAGGTATAAAAGAAAGAAATCACTAGATCCTGAAGCAACTATCAGTTTTTGTTTGTTTGTTTATATATACACAAATGTACTTCATCAGACCAAGAAACCACTTGAATTTTCAGGATCTTTTTCACGAAAGCTATGAATTAACACATAAAATTCTGGCTACCTTTATTAACTACTCTCACTTTTCCCTCCACATTTAGCCACACCTCACATGAAGAGGAAAGAAGAGCTACATCTACAAAAGGAAAATAAAGTGTATCCACACTATTTCCAGCTTCTTTGTTCCTTTTCCAAGGTCAAAACAAACTCCATTTAATTTCTTGTCATCAGAAACCCTCTGGAACTACTATGCAGGAGCAAAACATTCCCCAAGCCAGCTGTCGACATTTTAGAGAGAACATTTGCACAATTGTTTACTAGTTAGGAAAACAAGGGATTAGTATCCCTGTTGTACAGATGAAGAAACAGATGCAGGTTAAATGACTTATCTAGTCACACAACTAACTAGCAGCAGAGCCTGGATTTCCTACCACAGTCTCCTGACTCCTTAGACCAGAGTGATTGCCACTACGTCAGACTCCCTCACTAAGACCTACCTACCCAGAACTACCAGTCCAATTAGAAATGGAATATATAAACACATGACAATGGAAAAGAGAATATACAATACATTGACAAATTGAAAATACAACCAAAGATAGTACTGAAAGCCTGAAAATTAAACTGTTCAAATCTAGATAGAATTTAACAGGAGAGTTCTGTTAGCAGGCACTGATATTTAGGCCTAGCCCATTTTTCTCTCCTGTAACAAGAAGCTGAAACAGATAGCCAGGTTGCTCTTGGCATTAGTTATTTATGGAAGGGCAGAAAACAACTGTTCTTCAGTGACTGGGTAGCAGGCCTTTGCATGTTAAACAGACTTCACAGGTTTGTACAATAATTTCCTCCTGTGGTCCAACCACAAGCAGCAGGACTTTATAATAATATGTGTATAGACAAGTTATGTTAGGTTTTGTCATGAAGAAAACCTTATTTTTTGTAGATCCCATAACCAGGCCAAATGTTGTCTTCAGTAGTGTGTCTTCGAAGTTGTTTCAACAACTGCTGAAATCAGAAACCTAAGCAGAAGATGATATTGCTGTGAACATAATAAGCTAAGCCACTCCTTTTAAAAATGGTCAAAGGCATAGTTGCTAGAACTAAATGTTATTTTTTGAGAAAAAAAATTCTTTTATCTTTTCAAATAACCACATTGCAGCACATTTTACAAGTTTGAAGATTAATTGAAAGACCAAAACAAATAGAAAGATATAATGCTACTGCATAAGATACAGTATCATAAAGAGTCAATACTTTGCAAATTAATCAGTAAAGTCAGTGCAGTCCAAATCAAAATCCCAGCAGGATTTTAATGAAACTTGATTTCACTTTCTCTCACTAAACCCATTCTATTCCCTTTCTTTTTTTTTATTTTTAATGTGTTTTTTTTATTGAAGTATATCATTTATACATGAACATACATAAACAATAAATGTATAGTAAAGGTTATGAACTCACAATATAAGCATGCATAACATCATACAGGAGTCCCATGCAGCACCCCTCCACCAACACCTTGCATTGTTGTGATACCTTTGTTACAAACCATGCAAGAGCATCATTAAAATATTACTAACTATAGTCCATATCTTACATTTGGTGTATTTTCCCCCAACCCATCCTATTTTTAAAAATATATATTTTATTACAGAGGTTGTGAACTTACAAATCATGCACATGTGTAGAATTCCCATACAACACCCCTTCACCAACACACCATACCGTGGTGGAATATTTGTTACAGATTGTGAGATAATATCATCAGACTTACCACCAACCATAGTCTGTAGTGTGTATTTGGCACACTTTTTCCATACTCCCCCATTATCAACACAGTACATCTTTGGCATTGATGAAAGAAAATTATGATATTGCTGTTAATCACAGTCCATAGGTCACACCAAATGTATTTTTCCCATGCTTCTCCACATTCCCACCACCCTGTAATAGTGATGTACATCCGCTCTAGCTCACAGAAGGACACTCTTGCATCTGTACCATCAATCACAATTTTCATCCACCTCTGGGTTCACTATGTATTCATTCCCTAGATTACTCTCTAGCTTTTTTCACAATCCCATTTATAAACCAGCTGCTACTCACTATAATGTGTTACCATCAACTCTATCCATTTCCACACTTTTACAGTCAAGTTAATTAAAATGTCTACATACATTATGCATCAGTAGTTCTTCTCAAACCTGCTCTTATTTCCTAATAACTTATACTCTAGGTTTTAACTTCATGAGTTTATTCTTTGTATTTAGTTCATATTAATGATCCCAAGCAATATTTGTCCTTTTGTGTCTGGCTTACT
>JAQZBX010045747.1:0-20958 GCA_029593785.1 Cabassous unicinctus | reverse complement strand
AAAGCTCCGAAAACCAGGAGCCGAGGTGGCGCAGATGGCTAGAACACCTCTCTCCTACATCGGAGGTCTTCAGGATCGAATCCTGGTGAAGACTGGAGGAGGAGGATGAGAAGAGATGAAACAGACACAGAGAATTGCCCAGCGAATGGACACAAAACAGCAAATGGGGAAGGGGGGTTTAAAATGGATCAAGTAAATAAATAAATCTTTAAAAAACAAACAAACAAACAAAAAAACCCCATGGCAGATGGGAAGGGCTCCCATTCCCAACCCTCAAGATATGAAGACTGGATAAAATCCCTGGCTCACTCACTCGCAGTTCCCCGACTGAGAGAGGAACAGACATCTTCTTCCCTGTCAGCTATTACAAGGGAAAAGGGAGGGTGAATCAAAGGGTTTCTCTTCAGTAAATTCAGCCAGCAGAGCTCACTTTGAATCTCAGCTCTGGAGAGACCAGAAACATGGAAAAACAGAGGTTGAAAGAAACACCTCAGTGGAAAGATTTGCCAAAAAACACAGCCTGCTGGCCAGCCAGGAACTGCAAAGAGAAAAACTGCTTTTAGTTCTCTCTATAGCCCACTCCTGGGAGAAAATCTGTGCTCCATTAGTGACTCCCTGGCCTGAATTTGATAACTTAAGCTGGGCAATTTTAAAGATTGGAAGAAGCTGAGCCAAAAATCAAGGAAGAGCTGTGGGGGGAAAAAAAAAAACACTAGGCAAGAGAAGAAATTGACCATCAGAGTAAATTCACCGACATACTCAGAGGCCTAGACATCAGCAAAAAGTTAAAAGCCATACTAGGAAACATGAAGAGGTGGCCCAGACAAAAGAACAAACCAAACATCCTGATGAGATATAGGATTTAAGACAACTAAGCAATGATAATCACACAAATCCCCTAAATCAGTTCAAAGAATTGAAGGAAAATATGACTAAAAATATAAAGGATATTAAGTAGACCCTAGGTGAGCATGAAGAACAATTCGAAAGCCTGCAAAGAAAAGTAACAGAGCTTATGGGAATGAAAGGTATGATAAATGAGATTTAAAATATATTAAAGGCATATAACAGCAGATCTGAATTGACAAAGAAAGAATTACTTATTTTGAGTACAGAACATCTGAAATGGAAAAGACAGGAGACCAGAAAGAGAAAATAATGGAAAAAACAGAACAGGGTCTCAGGGAATTGAATGACAACATGAAAGGCAAAAACATACATGTTATCAGTGTTCAAGAAGAAGAAGGGAAGGGAAAATGGGCAGAAAGAATATTTGAGGAAATAATGAACAAAAACTTCCCAACTCTTATGACAGACATAAATATCAATAACCAAGAAGGACAGTGCAACCCAAATAGAATAAATCTGATTAGACTTATTCTGAGACATCTACTATTCAGAAAGAAAAATATCAAAGATAAAGAGAGGATTCTGAAAGCAGCAAGACAAAAGAAAACAATCACATACAAGAGAAACTTGAAAAGATTAATTGCTGAACTTAATCAGAAACCATGGAGGAGAGAAGAAAGTGGTATGATGTATTTAAGGTACTGAATGAGAAAAACTGCCAGCCAAGAATTCTCTATCTGGGAAAACTGCCCTTCAAAAATGAGGGTGAGTTTAAAGTCTTCACAAACAATCAAAAACTGAGAAAGTATATTACCAAAAGACCAGAATTACAAGAAATACTAAAGGGAGTGCTGAAGCCTGAAAGGAAAAAAAACAAGGATGAGAGACTTGTAGAAGAATGTGGAGATGAAGATTATTAGGAAGGGTAAATTAAAAGGTAAAAAGATAGACAATAGTAAAATATGTCAATGGAAAACCAAAGGACAAATTGGAAAAAGTAAGTAATGACTTTACAATAATAACATTGACTGTTAAAGACTTGAATGCCCCAAACAGAAGACACAGACTGACAGAATGGATAAAAAATATGAACCACCTTTATGCTGTCTGCAGGAGATTTAAGGACACAACTAGGTTGAAAGTAAAAGGTTAGAAAAAGATATTTTACACAAATAGTAACCAAAAAAAGAGCTGACGTAGCTATACTAACATCAGGTAAAATGGATTTTAAATGCAAAATTGTTATAAGGGATAAAGAAGGTCATTATATATTAATAAAAGGTGTAATTGACCAAGAAGAAATAAGTATAATAAATTTTTTTGCACCTAACTTGGGTGTCCCAATATACATGAGGCACACACTGGTAAAACCGAAGAGAGAAATGGATGTCTCTACAATATTAATTGGAGACTTCAAAACACCACTCCAGTATTAAAAAGAACATCTGGACAGAGGATAGGTAAAGAAACAGAGAGGTTGAATAACAAGATAAAAGAACTAGACCTAACAGACATTTATAGAGCATTTCACCTCAAAACAGCAGTATATACATTCTTTTCAAGAGCTTATGGATCCTTTTCCAGGATAGACCATATGTTGGGTCACAAGACAGGTCTCAATAAATTTAAAGAGTTTGAAATTATACAAAACACTTTCTCTGAACATAATAGAATGAAGCTGTAAATCAATAACAGATGGAAAAAGGGAAAATTCACAAATATATGGAGATTAAACAACACATTTTTAAATAATCAATGGGTCAAAGAAGAAATTACAAGAGAATTCATTAAATGAGGTGAATGAAAATGAGAACACAACATATCCAAACCTATGGGTCACCGCAGTGCTGAGAGGGAATTTCAGGGCCCTCAATGCTGACATTAGAAAAAGAAAGGCCTAACATTGAATATCTAGCTTCATACATGGAGGAACTAGAAAGTGAAAAGCAAACTAATTCTAAACCAAGCTGAAGGAAAGAAATAGTAAAGCTCAGAGCAGAAATATATGAAATTGAGAACAACAACAACAACAAAAAAAAAACAATAGAGAGTATCAACATAACCAAAAGTTGGTTCCTTGAGAAGATTGAAAAAATATATATGGACAAAACCTTAGCTAGATTGACAAAGAAAAAAGAAGATGCAAATGATAGGGGGGACATTACCACTGACCCTGCAGAAGTAAGAAAGATCATAAGAGGATTCTATAAACAACTGTACTCCAAAAAACTAGACAATGTAGATGAGATGGACAAATTCCTAGAAATACATGAAACATCTACACTGATGGTAAAAGAAATAGAACATCTCAACAAACCAATCACAAGTGAAGACATTGAAAGGCATCAAAACCTCCCAAAAATGTAAAGCCCAGGACGAGATGACTTCACAGGTGAATTCTACCAATCCTTCAGAGATGATCTTATACCAATCTTGCTCAAGCTCTTCCAAAATATTGTACAGGAAAGAATGCTATCAAACACATTCTATGAAGCCAACATCACCCTAATACCAAAACCGGGTTAAGATACTACAAAAAAAAGAAAATTACAGACCAATTTCTCTAATGAATGTACCTGCCTAAATCCTCAAAAAAATATTTGCAAACTGAACCTAAAATCACAGTAAAAGAATTACACATCACATTCAAGTGGATTTTATCCTAGGTATGCAAGAGTTTTTCAACCCAATAAAATAAATTAGTGTAATAAACCAAATTAATAAATTGAAGTCTAAAAACTACATGATCCTCTCGATTGAAGCAGAAAAGGCATTTGTCAAAATACAGCAACCTTTCTTGATAAAAACACGCCAATAGATAGAACTAGAAGGAAGCTTTCTCAATACGATAAAACGCATATATGAAAAACCTGCAGCTAGCTTTGTACTTAATGCTGAAAGATTGAAAGCTTTCCTGCCAAGATAAGGAACAAGACAAGGATGACCACTGTCACCACTATTTTTCAATATTGTGTTAGAAGTTCTAGCTAAAGCAATTAGGTTAGATAAAGAAATAAAAGACACCCAAGTAGCAAAGGAAGAAGTAAAACACTCAATGTTCACTGATATGCTCCTATATCTATAAAATCCTGAAAAATCCACAATAAGGCTACTAGACATAATAGGTTCAGAAAAGTGGTGGGATACAAGATTAATGCAAAAATCCGTAGTGTTTCCATACACTACTGTGAGCAATCTAAGGAGGAAATCAGAAGAAAAATTCCATTTATAATAGCCACTGAAAGAATGAAACTTTTAGGAATAAACTTAACCAAGGACATAAAATACCTCTGTTTGGAAAACTGCAAAATATTGCTAAAAGAAATCAAAGAAGACTTTAAGTGGAAAGACATTCTGTGTTCCTGGACTAGAAGACTAAATATCATTTACATGCCAATTCTACCCAAAATGATTTATAAATTCAATGCAATCCCAATAAAAATCCCAACAGCCTTTTTTGCAGAAATGGAAAAGCCAGTTTTCAAATTTATTTGAAAGGGTGAGAGGCCCCATATAGCCAAAACGTCTTAAAAAAAGAAGGAAATTAGAGTACTCTCACTTCCTGACTTTAAAGCATAATACTTAGCTACAGTGGTAAAACCAACATGGTATTGGCATAAAGACAGACAGATTGACCAATGGAACGGGATCAAGAACTCAGAAATTGACCCTTATATCTATGGTCATGTGATTTTTGACAAGGCTGTCAAGCCCTCCCAACTAGGGCAGAACTATTTAACAAATGGTACTGAGAGAAGTGGATGTTGATATCCAAAAGAAAGAGACCCTATCTCACACATTATATAAAAGTTAACTCAAAATGAATCAAGGAAGTAAATATAAAAGTGACAACTATAACACTTATGGAAGAAATTGTAGGGAAATATCTTCAAAATTTTGTGATAGGTTATAGTTTCTTAAACCTTCCCTCAAAGCATGAGAAACAAAAGAAAAAAATAGATAAATGGGACCTCCTTAAAATTCAACACTTTTGCACCTCAAAGGACTTTTTCAAAAGGGTAGAAAGGCAGCTGACTCAATGGGAGAAAATATTTGGCAATCACATATCTGATAAGGGTTTAATTTCCATGCTATATAAAGAGATACTACAACTCAACAATAAAAATAAAAACTACACTATTGAAAAAATGAGCAAAAGACTCGAATAGTCATTTGTCCAAAGAGGAAATACAAATGGCGAAGAAACACATGAAAATATGCCCAACATCATTAGCGATTAGAAAATGTCAAAAAGTACAATAATATATCATTTTACACGTATTTGAATGGCCACTATAAAATAGCTGGAGAACTACAAGTGTTGGTGAAGATGTAGAAAGATAGGAACGCTTATTCACTGTTGGTGGGAATGGGGAATGATACAGCCACTGTGAAGGACTGCTTGGTTTTTCCTAAAAGAAAGTTTAATATTGACTTGCCATTACTAGGTATATACTCAGAAGAACTGAAAGCAGTAACATGAACAGATGCGTGCACACTGATGTTCATAGCGGCATTATTCACGATTGCCAAAAAATGGAAACCATTCAGGTGTCCTTTGACTGATGAATGGATAAACGAATTGTGGTGTATACATACGATGGAATATTCTGCAGCTATAAGAAGAAATGAAGTTGTGATGCATATGACAACATGAATGAATCTGAAGGACATTATGTTGAGTGAAGCAAACCAGACACAAAAGGACAAATACTGTATGACTGCATTCTTATGAACTAAATATATTGTTGTAACTCATGGAGTTAATAATTAGAATATAGGTCATCAGAAAAAAAAATGAAGGCAGAGAATGGAAAGCTGAGTGTTAACGTATACAGAATTGGTAAAAGGGTTGATTGTAAATCTTTGTAAATGAATAGAAACGGTGAAAGCACAGCAAGTACTTTTAACTAGCAGAGCTATTGTTTGGGTATGACAATGGTTAAAAAGGAAAGTCTAAGGACATGTATGTTACCAGAAGGAACGCTAAAAAATGTAACATGGGACTATATAAAATAGTGAAACCTCATGTGAATTACGAATATGGATAATATTGTATATATAAGACTGCTTTTACAAAATATAAATACAAAGAACCTGGAGAGTTGGAAACAGAATAGCAGCTGTGTGCCACATGGGAAACAGAGAGATTGAGAGGTGATGAGTTTTTTTGTCTGTCTGTTTTTGTTTTTAATTAATATAATTATTGGAATAATTAAAATGCTCTAATAATGTTTGAAGTGATGAATGCACAACTATGTAATTATACCAAATACCATTGGTTGTACACTTTGGATGGATTTATGCTTTATAAATATGTATCAATAAAATTGAAAAAAAAAAAGATGTTACAACTAAAGAAAACACCAATGCATAGTGTTAATAATGGGATGGTATATGAGAACTCTGTATTTTATGCATCATTGTTCTGTAAATATAAAACTTCTCTAAGAAAAAATATAAATTGGCAAACAAGTGTCTCTTGAGGAATTCTGAAAGAAAACTATTAGTTAAAGAAAAAATTTCATTCTTAAACTTTAAATTAAATGCCCAAATTGTGGTTGGCATAATTGTTTTATAACACTTTAATTTTCAGACAAATGATTGTTTCTCCACATATGCGGAGAAATCTCTTCTTTTCACAACTTTCTCAGTTAAACAATTATTTTTCAGATTTTGTGATTGTACCAGCCTTTGGGAAACTCTCTGCTTAATCAAACCCCAATTTCTTTCCAAGTCCATCTAAAAGGTAAGCATTTATCCTCTTCCTAGAGCTCAGGATCATTGTTTCCTTAGTTCCATGGTTGTATGCCTAACATGAGCCTTGGAACTTCAAAAAACTCCCCTTGCTGCACTCTATACCAAATCAGATGTAACGTTTAATTGGAAAAAATATTTTGTGAAAAAAATTACCAAAAGAACTTAAGCAAGAATTATATCTGATTACAAATATAACTTAGCTATCTAACAACGAATTAAATCTAGAATTCCAGGTTTATTTTCTTTAATTTATTTATTGCCCTTTCCCCCTCACGGAAATACTAAGTGAATTTGGTAATGATTTTATCTTCACAAAAAAAGTAAATAAATAAATCCTTGAGAAGAGAGTGATTCCTAAAATACCCAAAGTCTGTCTTAGCAATGCTTTAGTAATTTTTTATTGGACATTAGAATTTATTTTCATGATTGGTGATATTTTTATCACTCCTAAGGTTCAACCTAGATTTTTTTACTCTAATCTCTCATTAGGATATGAAATTAGTGTGTTTTATAAATCAACCTGAATGTATCTCTTCCCCTTGCTTCATTTAATTTCCCTACTTATATTCTTATTTGTGTTGAATATCATTAAAGCATTTTCAACAGTTTTTGCACCCAGATATAAATAATTAATACAATTGAGCAGAGTAAACAATTAAATAAAAAGTTGTTACTCCATTTATCCACAGTAGCTGATACAGGTGGTGGAATTTGAGAGAATCCTGAGAGACAGCATGGACTATAGCAGGTTAAAATTCCTCAAGAAAAAGCAATGTCACTGACTCATAGGTTTAAAGAGTTTCCATTTTGCATCATCTTGATTTTGTTTACCCTGAAGTAAATCTAAAATGTTGCAGTTGATTTTATCTCTGCAACTGATGCATCTTCCCTCTTTCTGAAAAGTTCCCTGTAAATTTCTTCCTGTACTGTCATCCATTAGAAAAGGAAAACAAAAGGTAAATTAAGCAAAAATCATCTGTGAAGAAAAATTGTTACTCTTAATTACTTTCTGTAATTAGGAGCAAGAGGTTTAAATTAACACGAAGGAATAAATAACTGTAAATCAGATAATGATAATATTTAAAACCAGAGCTTGAAAATTGTCTCCATAAGACTATCACTAGTCATTAAGCATGTAATTAGTTTTACACTTTTAGCTCTGGAATGGTTCTAAAGAGAGAGAGCAATTTATTAAAAATTGTTAAGGGTTGTATTGTTATTCTCTGATCACTTGTAGCAATTACATGCAGAGGTCATAACCTTCAAAAGTGCTTATTTTCATTGTTTTGGTTTGTATTTTTCTTTCAATGAAGGTATTTAGGACATCTAAATAAGTATATTGCTAGAAATTCTCTTGGTTAGAAATACATATGCATAACTGTATGATGCAAATTACACAAACCCCCAAAATCCAGAAATGCGAAGCAAGCTGAGGCACCATGACTGAGCCCGTACATAAACCATTCTAGTACAGGATTCATCTTTCAGAGGGGATGGGAGTGAAATAAAAATCTTAAAGAAATTATTTGTCAACAATTTTGATTAAAGAGTGAATTGGTAATAACTTAGTAATAGTGATAGCTTCTGAGTGTATGAAGTCTTATGAAAGAAAACTATCCTTGACTAAAGCCTAGGAAAATTTAAAATGTATGAATGCTACTATTACAGATTATAATTAAGAGGAAGATGTGAGGAATGGCATCAAGACTTAGAATGACACTTGAAATGGACCAAATTGTGTAATTAGATTTATGAAAGAATCAAAAGTGTCATTTTGTACTTTGAATATTATTTAAAATAATTGTGTCTGATGTTCCTTTTTCTTTCTTATTAGAAGATCCTAGAAAGCTAGACTCAAAATGTCCTAGAGGAATAAAACCCTCATAGATATATGTAATAATTCAATTATGCTAATTACATCAAATACAAGTTCTAGTCAAGGGAGTTTTCACACAGATTTGGAAAAGTACAAAATTATGTGCATTTTTTCATTCAAACAAATGATACCTAATCCTAATAATAAGGTGTAAGCTGCTAGAAATCACCAGGACGTCAGAAGTTGTGAGATAAGCAACAAGGGAACTTTTGAAAATATAGGGGAAAAATAGTTCTGTTATCACATGGTTTTCTCTTTTGTTACCCAAGGAAACAATTGATGGACAAAACAAAAGAATACAGATTTGAAGACACTGTCATGAATTATCTGTTACCTAATAAGACCCTCAGTGGCCTCCCTCACTGCTTAATTTACAACATAAGTTTATGAAATAGGATCTATTGTTTGTGACACCAGATTTCCCACTGGGAAACCACCTTCAAATCATATGTTTCTGTAGGAGCTCTATTTCTCAGCTCAGGTGTGAGGTCAATCAAAATGTAGCCTTAATTCTGGGATTATTTTTGGAATGGGCATCTGACTCATTCAGAATCAATGAAACTTTTGCTGAGACATTAGGACAATAATTCTCACTTTTTCCTCCTGGATTTGATCCGAGAGTATGTGGGTTCTCTTAAAATATGAGTTTTGACCGAGACCCTAAGGGCAAATAGATTAGTGAAACAGAATATGAATACAATAAGTATTCAAAATTAGTTAAATACCTTTTAAATCAAAATTAGTTAAATACCTTTAAACCAAAATTAGTTAAATAACTTTTGAAAGTAGCTGTTGAAGTTTGAAGGATGCTTTTTAATGAGGTTTACTTTGAATAGTTCACCTCGCTAAAGAGAGTGGCACAGGGACTTCATTTGGACCATTTGAAGAGTGTGACATGAGTCCACTGCAGTTAGGGATACAAGTGGACCAGTTCTTAAATCACATCTAGAAAACCCCAAAGATGAGAGCTTGGCTGGTTAGCGACTCTGCTGACGAGAGCTATGGAGAGTGCTGCGCTTGCTTGGGAACATCTTGCATACCGATACTTCGGCTAAGAGAAGAAAGCTTGTGTGATTCCTGTGACCCAGAAATGGTCCAAAACGGGAAAGAGCCTAAAGGAAGGTGCTTTATCTTTTGACTAAGAACTCCTGATAGGAGTTGGGGTGCCCTTACAGTGGCTGCATCAAGTGGACCCACAGGATTCCTGCTGTGGAAGGGGGTACAAGCAGCCAAAAGAAAATATCATGCCCCTGCTTCTGAGGAACCTACAAAAGTGCCCACTTGGCAAAGAGGTAAAGCACGCAGCTTATAGGTCCAGAAAGCAGGGGTTATCTTAACATAGTCTCAGTCCAGTAGGACAGTCTTTTCTCTCATGTGTCTCTGTTTTGAGCCCAGAACTCTTAATTTCATCATGAAAAATAAAAAAAAGTCTCTCTGAATATTTGAATTGAAGTCTATTAGGTGACAGGTATTAAAAAGGGAGAGAAAAACTAGGTTGTCATGACAACAGTTGTACCCCTGCATTAAGCTGTCCTCATATCTAAACTACTCTGGACTCTTCAGCACTTGGAATAGTGTTTACCTTAGGTTAGGATGGGTTTTCCATCATTTTCCACAGAAAGTATCCTCATTGGATATAGTTTGGATGATAACTAACTTTTTTTCTCCTTAACATCAGACACTTTTATTGTATTAAAAAAATGTATTTTTGGAACGATTTCAATTTCTCCTTTCCTGTTGTTGCACAGAGTCCCTTCCACACCAAAAACTCTGATGACTACAAGTATGACTATATACTGTTATGACTATGACTACTATTACTGCTATTACTATTTACATTAATGATCAGAAGGATGGGATGTAGCAGAGACGGTAATGCTTACTAAGTAAACCATTTGCTTCCCAACAATTCTCAGCCTCATTGCAGTAAGGCACAGATATGCGACTAGTTGGAGATAGTTCTGAGCTGTGGTGACGTGGACCACAGTCACGTTGAGGTTGTAAAACTTTCCTGATCAATTGTCCAGCTTTTATTTTTCACTCATGCTATGGCAATAGAGAGACCACAGGTTCCAGAAAATGCAACTATGAGGAGTGGCTCCTTCAGTTGTCTGGCTCTGTTATTGATTGTGCAAATCAGTGTGTCCTTCCAACCTTTTAGAAATGTTTAGACTAGGGTTGATAGGTGTACAACCAAAAGACTAAAATCTTTGGGTTGTCCATGTGCCAGCTGGGCCCTGAATCTCAAAGGAGTTGCAACACCTACTCTCCAGTTTATTAGACTCACCCAGGCCAACTAACAAGGAGATGATAATAGACAACGACCAACCCAAGGAACCAAGAGAGTCTACAACTGCAAGCAAGAGAGTCCCATCAATCTGCCCCCATGGGATCGAAGCCCCCTCTCAATTAGAGGTGGAATGGACAACACCATCCAAGAATCCTCAGGATTGGGGAATGAACTATAGACAAAAGTAGACTTACTGGAATTCTACTATAGATTTATTTGATTCTAGCAACAGAAGAAAATATATTATTGATGTGGAGGAAGTAGCCACTGGAGGTTCTGAGGGCAGGGAAAGGGAAAAACAGGTGAATTATGGGGACACTTTTGGGACTTGGGAATTGTTCTGAATGACATTACAATGACAGATACAGGACATTACATATCTTGCCATAACCTACAAAATTGTGCGGGAGAGAGTGTAAACTACAATGTAAACTATAATCCATGTTTAGTGGCAATGGTCCAAAATGATTTCATCAATTGTAACAAATGTACCACACTAATGAAAGATATTGTTAATATGGGAAACTGTGGGAGGTGTAGGGAGCAGGGCATATGGAAATCCCCTATATTTTATGTATCATTTACGCTATCTAAATATCTTTTGTAAAAAAATAAAAAAATATATTAAATAAAGAAAATAAAGGCAGTGGCCACCAGAGGTTTTGAGCGGAGGGAGAGGGAAGAATAGGCGTAATATGGGAGCAATTTCAGGATATTGGAATTGTCCTGCATGACATTGCAATGAAGGATACAGGCCATTATATATTTTTCCATAACCTACAAAATTGTGCAGGATAGAGTGTAAACTATAATGTAAACTATAGTCCAAAGTTAGCAGCAATGCTTCAATATGTGATCATCAATTTTAACAAATGTATTACACTAATGAAAGATGTTAATGTGGGAAAGTGTGTGTGAGGGGGTGGTGCATGTGGGAATCCCCTATATTTTTTATTTAACCTTTATGTAATCTAAAGCTTCTTGAAAATATATAAAATTTAAAAAAAAATGTTTAGAAATAAAACTTTTGCTATTTTCAGCCGCTAGATGTTTCTGGATTGTTTCTTACCATAACATTGGCTAGTCTACAATAGCAGAAGCTGTTGGTGCCCTATCCATATCCTCTTGTCTTATCCTAGAGCTCATCTGCAGACAGTTGCCTTATACATGATCGGCTTCCTACTTTTCTCTGCTTGAGCAAGCTCTGAGGCTGCAGGGAGCTGGAGCAGGTATGGTGCTCAGCCCAGGACATAATTTCAGGGGAATTAATGCCCTCTAGGCAACTTTTAACCTATGAGCGATGGGAATGGATGGATCAACACCCCAGTTTCCTCACTCTTTGGTGGGACACTTCTGAGGTGTCTTCTACAGTCCTCAGAGGATTCCCAGCAGTATCGGCCCCAGTTGCTTGCAGTGGTAACCCACTTCTAATACACCCTTTAATGGATTTCCTTTCCCTCCCCTCTTACTTCTCAACTCTCTCACTTCACCATGCTTCCTGGGAAGCATATCCTTAATAAACAGCACAACAATTCATTATCTCAAGGTCCTCTTTAGGAAGAGCCCAATCTAGGATCTATTTTGACTAGTGGTGAGGAAGAGCTGGTAAGGGGCAATGCTGGCACTCAAAAAATCAGATCTGTATATTTATTTCCTGCCTTATTGATCAATATGACATCTACTTCATTTTTATTAATTTACTAATACAACTTATCTATTAGTACACGTTATCCACTTTTGTGGAGATAACCCTTTTCTTTTCTTAGTGGGGATTTAGTATATTGATTTTATTAGAAGTTTAAATAAATGTTACCACTATATTGACATAATAGATGGAAAGCTCTGTCAGTGGTTGTGTAAAAACTCCTGAAACCATCCACATTAATAGATCCTAAACCTAGGTCTATGATATGTTCACACAGATACTGAGAAGTATAACTACCCCATACAGGTCAGCTTAAAATAGACTGCAAAAGCTACTAAAAATGAAGACAGAGAAATAGCAGTTCTGGTCTCTGATAAAAACTGCAATGATAAAGACAGTTTCCAGGAAAAGATAGCACCTATCCTAATGTCTGTAGGAGCTGGTGAAAGTATAATACGCCATGGGATAAGAGGATTTAAATCTTACAGGAATCTTACTGGAATCCTGAGTCTTTATCAGTGGACAAGATAGGGAAGCACATTTCTTGATTATTTAAGTGGTCAAAGCCAAGGACAGGACTGAAGGATCCCAGAACAAGTCTATGCAGTACAGAAGTGAGAAGAATGAATAATCTATACTGAAGAGAAAGCCTTGGGAATCTGTTTCTTCAGAGGTCTTCCAGATTTGGAAAGCAAGGAAGTATGGGGATGTTTAGGGAAGGGCTGAGAGTATAGCAGTGTGTGTTAGTTATGGAATGGGAGTTTCAGAAGACAAAACAGAAGGGTTCAGACAGGAGGTGATAAACGCTAAAGGAGAATATGAAGATTGGAAAGGTTTGGATATTAAATGGTGACCAAGACAATACCAATATGAGACACAAGCTTCATAGTACTTAGCATTTCCTTTGTTTGATTACAGACATAAACACACAAAACAAAAACCATAGTGCTGCACCTTGCAACTCTCTCTAATTTTCTTCATGGTCAGTGGGAATAGGAGGAGTTGGAAGGAGAGCTGAAGGTCCCAATCAACTTCTGCAGGGCAGTTGCTTCAGGGAAGGCAAGAGTGGAAGGCAGAAGTCATAGCAATTGAGTGGAAGCATGGAATCCTTTTTTTTTCCCCTACCACTTAACCTGGTATGAGTTTTTGCATGTTCAGTGGGCATTCATTTGGAGGGGCATATTCAGTATACATGAGAACAGTAAAATTGTGACCAATGGGGGGTCCTTTTCCATATTGCCAAAGTTAATTAACTATAAGCATGAAATTAGTTCTTGTTTACTTATATAATTAATTAGAATTCAACAAAATTATTTTCCTATTCTACGACTCTCCTAGAGAATATACTGAAGTTTCTAATGTTCTGGTTAAACCATTGAATCCTGGAATATGTTCTCAGTCTGTTTTCCACTTTTTTCCTCAGATAATGAACACTCGTGGCTTTAAATCCTCATACTCTGGTTATACTGTAGGTGCAGGGCCATTGTGACTTCCATAATTCCCTCAAAGAAGGCCTTTTTCTTTCTCACCATTGCCATAAACAAAATGTCATATTCTTTATATCACGTTAAGAATGCAAATCTATCACTTATTAAGCATATCAATGTTAGGGCATTTTACTAATTTGAAGACCTAAGAAACGATATTCAAATACAAAATGATGATCTGCAACTTTTTGCTTTAAACTATGAAAACATTTGCAAAATAATGAACAGTTTATAGCACAATAAAGAGAGATTAACATTGTTTCTAAACAGTTTTCAGAGAACCTGTCATGATTTTATCAAACATGTACGAACCTGTAAAGCAAAAAATAAAGCTAATATAAATATTGTCTGAAATGGGAGTCAATGTTTCTTGATTTATAATGGTAGCAGGGAGATGAGCGGTTTAGATTTTTCAAGACACTGTAAATGAAATTAAACTACCAAAAAGCTCACAGTTAAAATAAAGCACTATACCTAATACAGGAAAATGCTTATGTACAGGAGCCAATATTAAACCAAATTATTTTCTTTTGGTTTAAAGATATTATAGTCACTAACCCATAACCTAATATAGAAGGTAAAACAAATATTAATCCTTCAACGGCAGTATCTTCAACCTCTCCACAAATAGCACGCATTTGCAGAAAACTGCTATTCTCTCTCTGTGACGTATTTTTCATTTGTCTATGCTAAGATTTAAACTCTAAGGCACATTTTCTTTTCATAGGGAATTATGGAGATTATTATGATGTTAAATCTATTCCATTCTCCACCACTATGTTGTTTCCACAAATTTAGAGTATTGAACAGAGTTGGACCTTAAAGCTAATCATAGTGCCTCACTTCATATCCTAGTGAACAATGTAGGTATCTAGGCTAAGATTATTGATTGGCATGGGCATTGGATCAGAAACGGAAATATAACCTATGTTAGGCAAATGAAATGCCAAGAGAAATGAAATGCCTCCTGGGATAAATGTATCCATGCTTAAAAAAAGCCTCAGGAAAGTACAATTTCTTCTTCCTCTGGACATGATCACTTGAAGGTATGAGGCCAAAGCTAAGTTGTCCTAGAAACTAGCTCAAGGACAAAGGCTGCAAATGGCAGAGGGCAGAATCATTGGAAATCATTGTACTAAGCCACATTTAAATCTTCCCTACCATATTTGTTCTAGTTTTGTGAACTTGTATGTGCTTTTGCTTCAACATGTAAGGGGCTTTTTGTTTGTTTGTTTATGCTTGTTTTTGTAACTGTGGTAAAAATTATCTTAGCAGATACAAAAGTTTTGATTACATGCTTCAGTTTTACGTCCAGATAATTCATTATTAAATTAATATTTCAATAATAAATAACTTAGGCTAGATAAGCATGACTTTACTTCTAGGCTAAACACTTATTTCTAGATGTATCTGAGCAGCAGCTGAAGTCATGACCAATAACTACTGAAACCTAACATTGTTCATGATTTGTTTTGTATTTTTATTCAGTCAAGAACAGCATGTGAAAAGATCTCTATTTAATCTTTCTAATGAGCTCAAAGAGACATGGGATGAAAACTAATGTTATACTAGATGTGGTCAGCCTCTTTACTTTCTCCTAAAGAAAACATTCCTGATGTTACATTAATATAATTCAAACATCATATAAAAATAATAAGGGCCAGTGATCTTTCTCCACGTTCCTGTGGGAGATAATGTCAGTATGGAAACATTCCTAACTTTTTCTCACTGAAGATCTTGCCCTGTGATAATATTTAGTAGACTAGAGAAATGGCTCTGATCAATCTCTCTCCCTTTTCCTTTCTTTCTCTCCTATGCTCTTTCCTTAATATGTTGATTTAGGCTAATATTTTCATTCCTTATTGAAAGAAAACCTACTATGTCCTTTAATGAAGTGCCTTTAACGAGGTTACGTTTGCTGTGTTAAACAAATTGTGGTATAAAACAGGGAACTATGGGGTCAGGGAAGCTGCCCCCTTTTCAAGAACTCCTGACCCTGGACAACAAAGCATCTTTGGTCCATGAATTGGCAAATTCTCCTAATGTCATTCACATGTATACTCAACTATGCTTTCCAAAGGGTGCACTGAAATAAACATGGGGAGGTCAAGAGTAAATAAACAAATAAAACTTTGTTTCTATTGCCCTTCTCCCAACTCAACCCCATTTTAAGAGACACCAAAAGAACTGGAGATGTTTAGAGCCAGCAAGGAGTGCTGCTGGTCATGCTTGTGTTTAAGCCGAGACAAGTTTCTGAATTAAGTAACAGTTCTATAAACTTCATTAGTAGTCATCTGAGATACATATACCAGATGTTCATAAAACACAATAAAAAATACCACAATAATATTAAAAATAACAGTAATGATATCTCTTAGCCTCTCCTTACATATACATAAAGTCTTGCTTTTAATTATAATATTCACACCTCTACTATGAAACTATTGTGAACATATTGTAAATGTTAAGAAAATAGAGGATAGCAGTAGTTGAGAGGAAGGTACCAACAAACTTAGGTGCTAAGTATATTAGGAATCAGGTTTATAAAATAATGGCCCGTGAAATATCACGTCATTACAAAAGCAATGTAGATCAAGGGCAAACAAAATTGCTATTGCCCAGTTTTAAAGCTCTGAAAGAAGATCTAGTGTTTTTGAAATGCACATTAGATAATTTATGTATTTAGAAATTGCCTCCACTTTACAGAATTTTCCATGTGCCAAATAAAGCATAGCATTAAATGTTAAATAACATCATACTTCTTAATAAAGATGTGTATCACTACTTCAGAGAAGTACCCACTTAATGTTAAAAGTACCCATTCAAGTATATGGGCTCTTAATTTTCTGTTTATGTAAGTTAGCTGAAAAGAGAGACGGCAGGAAAAGGCTCTTAAGAGACCATTTAAAGAACATATATAAAAGTAATCTTAATAGAAAATGAGGATTCATGCCCCAATGGCCAGTAATATGCCTTTATTAATTTATATTAGCTTTGTATTCTGTACAATGATTATAAGTGCTATATTATCAATTCTATTCCTACATGAATAAAGGTAGCAGAAATAAATAAATAGTTTATAAATCAGGACTTCATTCTTTTTTACAGCTGAATAATATTTCATTTAACAATATATCACATTTTATTTATTCATTCATCAGTCCACGGATACTTGGGTTGCTTCCATCTTTTGGCAATTGTGGATAATGCTGCTATGAACATTGGTGTGCAAATATCTGTTTGAGCCCCTGCTTTCCATTCTTTGGGGTATATACCTGGTAGTGGGATTGCTGGGTTATATGGTAGTCCTATACGCAGCATTCTGAGGAACCACAAAACTAGCTGCACCATTTCACAATGTCACCAGTAAGACCGCCCATTTGCTTTTCCCTTTAACAATGTGAACTAGCACCTGTATGTGGACACACCTACACATACATCTCTAGTCCAAATAATCTTTCTTGTTTTCCAGTCCTCTATTTATTAAGTTCATTGTGCTATAAACACTAAAGGAACTCTCTCTTAACTATTCGACTAGATAAGACAAGTTAATAACAACACTGAATATTGGAAGAAAATTTATATCTCATCCTTACTTCCCACACTCTGAGTGACACCATACCATCCTCCTGCCGTGGTGGCAGAGACAAAAGCAAACATACTATGATGTTTAAGAAGGAAATTAAAGTCGATATATTAAAAAAGAAAAAAAAAGAGTCCATTTAGAGGAATTTGCCTGTAAGAGTAATAAGAGCTGACAGTTTTATGTTGGGCAACCCAACAAGCTATACTCTTAAGAATATTAGTGAATGGGATTTATATCATAAGTTTTAAATTTGCATTTTTTCTCAATTTTTTTTACTTTATTGGTATTTCTCATTTGGTCCTAGAATGTCACTGAGAAATAGGAAGCAGGCAATTACCATTTTAACAATTATATCATGTCCCAGGACACAATCAATGCAAATCATTGATGATTTGATAGTCGACTGTGGGTCTCTTGACTTTTTTCTCTTTCCATATGTTGGGCTATTTTCATCAGATTATTTTACTGCTTCTTAATCTAAAGTGAGGTTTTAGAAATCTTGGTATGTAATTCCCAAGATGATTTGCAAAGAATAATATACAGTATGAACTGAAAGAGTGAACTTGAAAATAAAATTGCAGAAGTAAAATTAAATTTTTCTCTGCCCTTGATAATATGCATTTCTGGACATTGATTTTCCTTTATGTACCTATTGTAATTCTACATTTGCTCTTTAGATTAGCAAAATTAGATCATGATGCTTAAAATCTGTCTTCCCTGTAATTTTGGTTTCTAACCTATCACTGGTCATGGTTTTCAACTTCAAACAACTCAGCTAGAGCGTTCTAGAGAAAGCAGATATAAAAGCTTTATGTTTATATTTTTAAACACACTCCAATAAATTTATTCTGTGAAAACAAAACAAAAAAAATAAAGTCGATATATAATAGAAGGAAATTACAAAGGGGTCAGAGCAATTCAAAATAGCAAATGACTAAGTAGTTTAGCACAGGCTTGAAAGACAATGACATATCAAGAAGTATCTGAACATTAAAAGTAATGAGTGCAAGAAAACATAGAATGGGGTTGCTAGACATTTTCTTCAGACACTCCAGCATATATAAAGTATTCACCAAAATAGTCTGTTAGGAAGAGTAATAAATATTTAAATAAATTAATTTAAAATTGTGCTGTGTGCAGCTTAGGTCAATAATGGACACAATATCTCGTTTCTAAAACAATGAATTATTTTCTCAAAAAACAAGATGGAAAACACCCTTAGGAAATCCTTCCTGTAAGACTTTGAAAAAAATAGTCATATTTTTAAAAATCATTTCGGTAGCTTGTAAGAAGTTAATAACCTGCCTTACAAACTGAATGTGAATTATACTTCTCTTGAAAACAATTGTCATTGCATCAAGACAGAATAAGAGGCTCCTCTAAAAGAGGCAATGTCTTTACATGCATGTTTATTCAAACACATCTACTATACCCTATACTGCACTGCTGCTATAAGATGATTTTTGAGTTGGGCCTTAAAGGAAACCGACTTTCATTTAAGATAAGTGTGTATTGTATGACAAAATTAAGATACTTAACTGAATAGTTTTCCATTTATTTGGGCCTGAATCAATTTGCATCTCTCTATCACTAGTCAAAAAAATCTTCTCGGGATTAGGGAACACAATTTAGCACAAACAAAAAGAAAAAACCCAACATTATGGATCAGATTCTTTTGTCAGCAAGTTGAATTGAAGCCTCTTAGGATTATTTCAGGAAAATACATGCAGATTGAAATAGCATCAATTTAATTGACAGCCAGTTCACTGCTTTCCATTAGATAGATATCTGCATCATGAATAGCAATGAGAATTAGATTTGCTTTCAGAGCCAATAACATCTGATCTAAAAAGCTGTAATTGGAAAAGGGAAATTCTTGCCCACAAAATATTGGCTTACACAGAAAAATAGTTTATCATAGTTTTTGATTAGCTACACGTCCTCAACTACTCAAGAGCTAGTTTTTTATCAGTTGGCAGTGAATTTTTAGTTTATGGATAGGATTTTTTTTCTTTGTCAATCACACAGTTATATATTGATATAATAATGTATTGCTACTTTCTTGGTTTTTAACCCTCTACTCCCTCAAATATTAACTAATAATATAAACTATAGTAAAAGGTTCTGCTCAATTTTGAATTATGAATGAAAAATAAGTGGTCAGATCCAACATTTTGCCCAGAAGTAGATTACAAATAACTAGGCACTTATACCCAATCCCCTCACATACTAATTTCCCATGTAATCTGGTTTGTATTTGAGTACTTTATTCATGATCCATGGACATGATGGCTTCTTTTTACATAATACCGTACTGTCTTAAGCAGGATAGTCTTGAAAATTGTTAGGTTGAGTCCTTACTTCTACTTCTGTTTTTCAGATTTTTCTAGACTATTTTTAAATACTTAATCTTTGTTTATGACATTTCAATGTTACAAAAAAAAAGAAAAAAATATGATTAGGTGTTTGGCACTGTACTAAACTCACAAGATAATTTGGGAAAAATTGACATTATTGGTTCAACATCTTCACTTTCATACTTCAAATTTACTTGAATAGTAAATATCTTTTATATTTTTAGTAATCTTTAGTAACCTACATGATTCTTACACATCTTTTCTTAAATGTCTATGAGTATCTTATTTTTTTGTTACTTTTTTGAAAGGAATATTGCTTTCCATTGCATATATTATTCCTTTCTTGCTGTTCTTTAGTAGGAAATTTTTACACATGGGTATCATATGCATATAAGCATAAAATGGAATTATAAGTAGCAACTTTGCTGAAATCTCTAAATTCTACGAATGTTGACGAAAACTTCAAGGTTTTCAACATAGATAATCATAGTGTTCACAAATAAAAATTGTACTGCTTCCTTTCTAATCATAATAACTCAAGTTTTTTCTTCTTGCATTGCATAGGCTAAGTCCCACAGTGTATGTTGAACAGAAATGTTCTAATCAATTACCTTATTTCAACATTTACTACAATATTTGCTTTAAATTTTTCAGTAGATATTATTTATAAAGTTTAGCCATTTATCTCTTCTATTCTTAATTCCTCAAGTTAGTTGACTATATGTTGAATGCTTTTTGAAATTTGTATTGTTTCTTCTTTTTAAATATTGCCTCTAAGCTATCAAAAAAACAGCAGACTATAAGTGTTGGAGAGGATGTGGAGGAATAGGAACGCTCATCCACTGCTGGTGGGATTGTGGAATGGTCCAGCCACTGTGGAGAACAGTTTGGCGATTCCTCAGAAAACTGACGATAGATCTTCCATATGATCCAGCAATTCCACTACTGGGTATATATCCAGAAGAGCTGAAAGCTAAGACACGAACAGATATATGCACACCAATGTTCATAGCGGCATTGTTCACAATTGCCAAAAGTTGGAATCAGCCACGGTGCCCATCAACAGATGAATGGATAAGCAAAATGTGGCACATACATACAATGGAAT
>JAQZBX010045746.1:0-20954 GCA_029593785.1 Cabassous unicinctus | reverse complement strand
AAAAAAAAAAAAAAAAGAATATCTTACTTGCATTTGCAGATCTGCTCCCAATCATCTGTCCCGGGTTAAGGGTCTTTGTCCACCTCCCCTCAGTGCTGCCTGGAGCAGAACTTAAAAGCTGACCCCAGGGCTCTCGGCTCTGGCTTCCTTGTCCGCCTCCCACCTGGACTGCAGCACCCTGAGGGCAGCACCCTGAGGGCAGGCGTGTCCTCTTCACAGTTGTATCCCTGAGCCTCTCCACATTGGAAGTAGTGGTGCAGAGGGCTCTGCTGTGCCAACCCAGCAGAGCAGGAACGAAGAGGAGGCTCCTGCCCACATCTCGTCCACATCTCGTCCACGTGGCAGGCTGTGAGGGCAACCCCAGCGGGATGCCTTCCACTTGGCCTCACAGTTGAAAAGTTTGAAGTGAGACTCCTGCAATATACAGCCTCCCAGACATCCTCTGAAGATGCATTCCACGGAAACCCTGCCCATGGGGAACATCAATAGCCTTCTGTGTCCACAGGAGGAAGAAACTGGTTTTGCTTAGCATGGAGGTGTTTCCCTTTTGGAGCAAGGCTTGGGTTGTTCAAAAGCAGAGAGAGAGAAGGAAAAAGATAAAAACACACTAAGCAGCAGGAAAAGAAAACTCATACTTGAAGGCATATTTAAGTGTAGGAGACACTTCTTGGGGTGACTATTCAACAACTGCTTTTTCTTCCATAATTGTCTCTAATTCTTTCATAATCATGTCTGTGATCTGAGATTGAGCCATCTGGGCATCACCATCTGGTCCCAGGTGGGCCAGAGAGGCACTTCCTAGACAAGGCCTCCACCAGGGAGCCACAAGGTCCAGTGAGCCACCGTGCTCTAGAGACAAAAAATGTTGGCATCCCTGATAGTTTTCTTCCTGTTTTGGTTATTTACTCTTTTTTGTTTCTTTGAGATACCCCAATATCCTTCTCACAAATTCCTCTTCTCCTTCTTCTCTAAGATTGCCTGAATTGACTTGTAGTTTGCATCCCAAAGAACCTTAAGAAACACAGTAGTTATGGCATAAACCCTCAAAATGTGCAGCGCATCGGTGAGGCATCTCAGTCACTGTCAACTGAGACAGAATTCCTTCAGAAGAGGTCAGGCCAAGGGCCGAGGCGTGGTGGCCATGCTGGTTGGAAGAGTGCACCAAGAAGCAGGTGCCATGTTGGAACTCAGACTGGCAGGGCCGGAAGGCTGTTGAAGTCTCCCCTGTGGTCCGTCTCTATGTGCCTGAATCAACTGTTTAGTAAGTCTCTTTTTTGCACAAGTCAGGAGCATTCAGGTGTTGCTGAACTAGTAATCTTGAAACCTGGGAGAATCAAACAGCCCTCACAATAGTGAGGTATTTCTTCCAGTACATTGAAAAAAGGAAGATGGGAAGATTTACTCACAGGAGACTCCTCTGAAGAAGTCACCTGCTCTTCAAACAGGTTAAATGTTTGGAACCTGAGAGAGATGAATCCTGCTCAAACACTGCCTTTATTTTTTTAAAAATCAGTTGTGGAACTAAGCAAAAAGATCTCAGGGGCTGGGGAAGAGTTGACAATTACTGTTAAATTAAATCTATGTTGCCAGTGTTAGTAACTATTAAAGTCACACATTTACTATCTACTGTATTGAAAGTCAAAGGAGTTTGACACAATAGATTGTAACCCTGGAATAGGGGGACTAGACCCAGGAATATTATCCATTGAAGATGAAGCCAGAGGAAAAGGAAAGGTAATTCAAGTGTGTTGACCATGACCATATATTCTTCATGTAACCCTGGGAAATGTTGATTCTATCCCAATTTTACAAATGAAGAAACTATATCTCAGAGGTGTTGCTTAATTGACCTAAGAATACATAGCTAGTTAACTGATGAGGTTGGGACTCAACTAAAATCGTTCAAATCTAAATCCCAAGCTCTTCCCATGGGTTGTAAGAATTTACTCATCAGCATAAGTAACCAAAGCTAAATTTTGATCATGCTTCAGTGATGAGGGTACATCTTCAAGGTATCTCTTGAAAATAAGGAACCTTCTCAGAAAAATGGGGCTGGAACATAAATAAGATGTTTCTAAAGGTTATAATAGAAATAGATTGTGACTTTTTTGAGGTAGCATCATAAAGAAGAACCTTAAAAGAAAGACTGTAAGAAACAGCACTATTTCGAAGAGAGACAGTGCTTAATGCTAATATTACCTCAAAATACGGGGCTTAAGAGGAAAGTGGGCAACTGGAATCAAGAAGTAGTGAATCTGTATGTAGACACATCTCAAGGATCCATGGTGTTTTGATTTCCACGGGTTAAACGCCGAAAGAACAGATTACGTTCCTATGTGTACCTTCTTCACAGGCCTGGACAGACTTTCAAAAGACTGTTTCAAATGGCTGGCAATCAGTAAAATTCTGTTAAATGAATGAGTGTAGGATTCTCATATTTACTTTAATTATATTTTAAGTAACAAAAGTCTCAATAGGTAGCAATAATTTCCATCTTGGAGCAAACTCAGGCTTTCTATTGAGTTATTCCATCTTCCAAAATATGGAGCTCTGTCGTAAAAGGTTTCATACACTTGGTCTCCATGGATTCTGAACTTGGTCATTTTTTCTAAGGCCATGATCATAAAATAGAAATGTTATTGATTGAAAAATGTTTTAGTTGAGTTTTTGGGTTTTCCTAATGACTAACATATTCAGAGTGCTTCTGATTGATTATGCAGAAAGAAACAAGATGGCTGAAAATATTTTCAAGATAGGTCAGGGTTTTGTTTTGTTTTTTTAATTGCATGGGACATATACTTAAATATTTTTAATTGTTTATCTGAAATTCAATTTGTTAACAAATACATATTAATAAAGCATACAATTCATCCAAAGTGTACAACCAATGGTATTTGGTATAATCACACTGATGTGCATTCAACACTTCAATCATTATTAGAACACTTTCATTATTTCTGTAATAATAATAATAAACAAAAAACAAACAAGAAAACTCCTCACCTCTCAATCTCTCAATGTTTCCCCTGCTGTAAATAGCTGCTATTTCTGGCTATTCTTGCACAATGATTTATTTATTTATTAAACAGTTTTATTGAGCTATATTCACATACCATACGATCTATCTAAAGTGAATAATCAAAGGCTTTTAGTATAATCACAAGGTTGTGCATTCATCACAAAAATTTTTAGATTTATTTCATTGCTCCAAAAAGAAAAACTCCACACCCCTTAGCATGCCTTCCCTAGCCCTACATAACCACTACTCAAGTTTCATCTTTATAAATTGATTTATATTTACATTTTATGTAAATGGAATCATACACTATGTTACACAGTATATTTGGTTCATAGTAATGCATTCATACAGTATTTGTCCTTTTGTGTCTGGCTTGCTTCACTCAACATAATGTCCTCCAGGTTCATCATGTTGTCATACGCTTTACAACTTCATTTCTTCTTACCACTGCATAATAAATCATCGTGTGATACAGCACAGTTTGTTTATCCATTCATCGGTTGATGGACATCTGGGTTGTTTCCAACTTTTGGCAATCGAAATAACGCTGCTATGAACATCGGTGTGCAGATGTCTGTTCGTGTCACTGCTCTCAGTTCTTCTGGGTATATACCCAGTAGTGGTATTGCAGGGTCACATAGCAAATCTATATTCAGTTTCTTTAGGAACTGCCAAACAGTCCTCCAGAGTAGACTGCCAAACAGTCCCACCAAGAGAGAATAAGTGTTCCTATTTCTCCACATCCTTACCAACACTTCTCAATTTGGGTAGGATTGGAATCTTCATGATATTTAGTCTTCCAATCCATGAATGTCTTTCCATTTGTTTAGGTCTCATTGATTTCTTTTAGCATTGTTTTTTAGTTTTCTGCATATAGGTCCTGTACTTCTTTGGTTAAATTGATTCCTAGGTATTTGAGTCTTTTTGTTGCTATTGTAAATGGAATTTTTTTTCTTGATTTCCTCCTCAGATTGTTCAATACTAATGTACTAAAAATTACCAATTTTTGCATGTGGATCTCTTATCCTGCCACTTTGCTGAACTCATTTATTAGCTCAAGTAGCTTTGCTGTAGTCATTTCAGAATTTTCTAAATATAAGATCATGTCATCCACAAATAGTAAGAATTTTATTTCCTCTTTTCCTATTTGGATGCCTTTAATTTTTTTTTTTTCTTGTCTTAATGCTTTACTTAGAACTTCTAGTTAAGAAGACAGAATGTCCTTCCATTTATTTGTCTTTTTCAGTTTCTTTTAGCAATATTTTGTAGTTTTCTGAATACAGGTCCTTTATGTACTTAGTTAAGTCACTTTGCTGAACTGGTCTATTAGTTCTAGTAGCTTTGTTGAGGATTTTTTTAGGAGAATCTATATATAGGATCACGTCATCAGTGAATAGTGAAAGTTTTACTTCTTCCTTTCCTACTTTGGTGCCTTTTATTTCTTTGTCTAGCCTAATTGCTCTTGCTAGAACTTCTAGTACAATGTTGAAGAGCAATGGTGACAGAAGGCATCCTTGCCTTGTTCCCGATCTTAGAGGTAAAGTTTTTAACATTTCCCCATTGAGTACAATGTCAGTTGTGGGTTTTTCAAGTATGCCTTTTGTCATATTGAGGAATTTTCCTTCTATTTCTATCTTTTAAAGAGTTTTAATCAAGAAAGAATGCTGGATTTTGTTGAATGCCTTTTCTGCATCGATTGAGATGATCATGTGGTTTTTTTCCCTTCAATTTGTTAATGTGGTGTATTACAGTGATTGACTTTCTTATGTTGAACCAGCCTTGCATACCAGGAATAAATCCCACTTGGTCGTGATGTATAAGTCTTTTGATGTGCTGTGAGATTCGATTTGCAAGTATTTTGTTGAGAATTTTGCATCTATGTTCATTAGAGAGATTGGTCTGTAATTTTCTTTTCTTGTAGTGTCTTTATCAGGCTTTGGTATTAGGGTGATGTTGGTTTCATAAAATGTGTTGGGAATTTTCCTTCTCTTCAATTTTTTGGAAGAGTTTAAACAGGATTGATATTAATTCTTTTTGAAATGCTTGGTAGAATTCACCTGTGAAGCCATCTGGTCCTGGACTTTTCTCTATTGGGAGATTTTTGATGATGGATTCAATCTCTTTAAATGTGATTGGTTTGTTAAGTTCCTATATTTCTTGTAGTGTCAGTGGAGGTTGTTTGTGCATTTCTAGGAATTTGTCCATTTCATCTAGGTTGTCTCGTTTGTTGGCATACAGTTTCTCATAATATCCTCTTATGATCCTTTTTATTTCTGTGGGGTCATTCATAGCCTCCCCCTCCCCGTTATTTCTGATGATATTTATTTGTATCTTCTCTCTTTTTTTCTTTGTTAGTCTAGCTAGGGGTTTGTCCATTTTTGGTTTTGTTGATTTTCTCTATTGTTTTTTTTTGTTCCCAATTTCATTTATTTCTGCTCTAATCTTTATTATGTCTTTCCTTCTGCTTGCTTTTCTGGTTTCTCTAGTTGCTCAGTTAAATCTTTGAGTTAGCTCTTTCTTCTTTTTAAATATAGGCATTTAGGGCTATAAATTTCCCTCTCAAGACTGCCTTCGCTGTATCCCATAGGTTATGATAAGTTGTGTTTTCATTTTCATTTGTCTCAGTATATATATTTACTGATTTTACTTGCAATTTCTTCTTTGACCCATTGATTATTTAGGAGTGTGTTGTTTAGCTTCCACACATTTGCGAATTTACGTTTTTCCTGTGTATCGTTGATTTCTAGTTTCATTACTATTATGATCTGAGAAGATGCTTTGTATAATTTTAATCTTTTTATATTTATTGAGAGCTGCATTGTGCCCTAAAATGTAGTCTATCCTGGAGAAAGATTCATGGGCACTTGAGAGGAATGTATACCCACTGAGTTTGGATGCAACATTCTGTATATACCTATAAACTCTAACTTGTTTATCATATTGCTCAAGTTCTCTGCTTCCTTGTTGATCTTCTGTCTAGTTGTTCTATCTAATGATGTGAGTGGGGAGTTGAACTCTCCAACGATTATTGTAGAAATGTCTATTTCCCCCTTCAATTTTGCCAGAGTTTGTCTCATGTATTTTGGGGCACCCTGGTTAGGTGTGTAGATATTTATGACTGTTATATCTTCCTGGTGGATTGTCCCTTTTATTAATAAATAATGACCTTCTGTATCTCTTGTAACTTTTTGGCATTTAAAGTCTGTTTTGTCTGATAACAGTATAGCTTCCCCTGCTCCTTTTTGGTTACTCTTTGCATGGAGTATCTTTTTCCAATGCCATTTTGTATCCTTGGTTCTAAGGCCAGTTTCTTGTAAGCAGGTTATGGATGGCTCATGTTTTTTTATCCATTCTATCAGCCTGTATCTTTTGATTGGGGAGTTTAATCCATTCACATTCAATGATATTACTGTAAATGCACTATTTACTTCCACCATTTTATTTTTTGGTTTTCTTATGTCATATCATATTTTTGTCTGTCTTTTTACTCTTTTGGTTATCCTTTCTCAATTCTTTCTTCTGTACTCTCCTCCAAGCTTCTCTCTCCTGTCTTTTTCTTTCAGGTTCTAAGGCTTCCTTTAATATTTCCTGTAAAGGTTGGATTCTTTTTTGCAAACTGTCTTAGTTTCTGTTTATTAGTGAATATTTTATACTCACCTTCATATCTGAAGGACAATTTTGCTGGATAAAGAATTCTTGGCTGGAATTTTTTCTTTTTCAGTATCCTAATTGTATCATACCACTGTCTTCTCACCTGATGAGAAATCCATGCTAAGTCTTACTGGGCTTCCCTTATATGTGATGGTTTGCTTCTCCCTTGCTGCTCTCAGAATTTTCTCTTTATCTTTGACATTTGACATTCTGTGTAGTATGTGCCTTGGAGTAGGTCTATTCGAATTTATTCTGATCAGTGTATGGTGTGCTTCTTCGACATGTAAGTTCATTTCTTTTGTGAGAGTTGGGAGATTTTCCACTATTATTTCCTGAAATACTCTTTCTGCCCCTTTTCCCTTCTTTTCTCCTTCTGGAACTCCCATGACATGTATGTTGTTGCATTTCATGTTGTCATTCAACTCCCTGATCCCCTGCCCAATTTTTTCCATTCTTTTCCCACTTCAATATCAGCTCTTCTGTCTTCAGTATCACTTATTCTTTCTTCTATGATTTTGAGTCTACTGTTGTATGCTTCTAATGTGTTTATAATCTCACCTATTTTGTCTTTCATTGCTATGAGCACTGTTAATTTTCAATTCAGGATTTCAAATTCTTCTTTGTGCTCACTCAGTGTCTTCTTGATGTTGTTTATCTCTTTAGCCACATTGTCTTTCCACTCATTAATTTGATTTTGGAAATTTGTGTGCCTCTCATTAATTAGTTCTCCCAAATCCTGTGTCTCTTCTGGGGCTTTGATATATTCCTTTTCTTGGGCCACATCTTCCATTTTCTTAGTATTTTTTTAGTATGGTTCATAATTTTTTGCTGATGTGTAGCCATCTGATTAGGATGGTACTTTACTTAGATGCTCAATTTCTTTCTCTTTCATAGGGATTTAGTGGCAGGAGGCTGTGTGTTACTGCTGCTCTTTGATTCTTGGTTTGCCCTGGGTCATTAGGATTGTCCCTGTTAGTTGCTCAAAACTGGGCTCTGGACCCAGTAATGGGTTGCAGACCTGCTTCCTAGGGCCTTTGGGAGTTAGGCTATAAAGGCTGAAAAAAGCCTCTTTTGTTTATTTTTAATTTTCTCACATTCACTTCCTTGGTCTGCCAGCAGATGGCACTCTTTGGCAGCCCTTTCAGTCCAATGCCTGGTAGGAGTGTGTTTGCTGCAATACTGACCAATGTGATAGAGGTTCTGTCTGTAGGCTAAGAGCCTTGTAATTCAAACTTTCTCTGAGACCATTCCCCAGCCTTCTCTGGCAGTCCCCTCCCTTTTCCCAAGTAGGAAATAGTTCCACTCCCCTCTGTGTCCTTAAGAATCAGTTCCAGTTAGTAGAGAAGGAGATTGGGAGGGTCATATATCTTTAGCCCCTTGCTGGCTCCAAGGCAAACAATGGCACAGCCCCACCCAGCCTGGAAGGGCTCTCAGGACACAGCAGAACAAATTTGTGGGTCAAAAGCTGAGTCAGCCCTAGGCTGTGTCCCTCTCTCTCTCCTTTCCTGGGGCAGTGGATCCCTGGAATCCCCTTTGTCTGTAGCCGGCTCAGAGGCCTGAGAATTCAGGTCTCTTTAGTGTGGGGGAGGGCACTGGCAGCAGCAGCCACTGGTTTCAGCTCACAGTTTTGCCATGGTCACGATTCCCCTTCTTTGTCCCTCTCTCTTCTGGGCTGTGTCCAACCTTTGCCTGGTTTCCTAAACCCTAGAATATATTTTTCCAGGCCATTTCTGCCTTTCCTCTAGCTATAATTTCTGGCAGAGAAAAGAGTCCCATGTCTTTCTAGTCCACCATCTTCCCAGAAGCTGAAAATCTCAGGGTTCTTATTAATATAACATCTATGTTATGATAACAAATTCATTTTCATTTAAATACTTAAAGCTGTTTCCAGTTTGTTGTGAAATGTAAAAAAATCATATGATTCATAATTTAAATGTCATCTTGAATATAAACAACAGAATGTATGTTTGTACATTTATTTTAAGTAATACATAAAACTGTACACAAGTGGATGGTTGAAAGTGTGATTTTTGGAAAAGTAAATACAGCAGTAAATATGTTTGTTCAGAAGTTTTAAAAATATCTGTATGCACTGTTAGGTCTTCAGCATAAAGCCAGGTCATTGTAGTAAAAGTTCTTCCCTAACACTGCAGAAAATCATTCAAATCACCTACCAGTTTGAGTGTAACATTGTATATCCTCGTTCATAAAGCAAAAATAGATTTTTCTCCTGTGATCTTCATAGATCCTTGGGATACTGTAAAACTAGAAACTTCTTCTCATGCCTACCATATTGTAATAAATCAAGTAGTACAATATTACCTACCTCTAAAACTTGCTTGCTGTTAATAATCCATTGCTTTTTAAACTATTAGTATTTTTATCCAAAATGCATGTTCACTATTAAATTATTCCAGAAATAGCAAAAAAGTAGAAAGAACAATTGAACAATTAAACCATTTAGAATTACATAACCTAGATATAAAGCAGTGTGAACATTTAGTGAATATGATTCTAGACATTTCTACATATAAAGACATAAAATAAAGACAGATGATAGATTATCCCCTGCATACTAATTTGAAAACATTATCAAATACATTTTTAAACTAATAATTTAATATATTTTAAAAGCCTATTTGATTTTACATGAACTTAAAGGAAACTAATGTTGAAGTGAACTAGGTATGCCTTCATATAGATTTGGGACATAAATTTACTCTGTTTGTGAGTCCATGGAAACCCAAACTGAGAAATTTATTGTACACTCATCCTGTATTATTTGTGTCCAAGGGTGCCCTACACACACACACACACACACACACACACACACACAAGCAATTCCACTCCAGAGGGAGGACCCTCCTCTCAGGTTTCACATGAATCCACGGATTAAGCTTTGTTATCTGAACCCACAGTCAAACACTATAAAACACTCAGAAGAACAGCGAGCAGCAGAGCTGGCACTCTTAAGACCTTCAGATGATGGAGTCATCTCAGAGAATAAAGCAGATATTAGAAATATCAGAGGGAATCACAATTATAAGCCAGGAATGAGGCATTATTCAAAAATTATTTAAAAAGATGCGATTCAAAAAAGACATATTTGATGAAGAACCAGTGGTATTAGAAATGATACAATAGTGTAATAAATCTGTTAAACATCAGATTAGCTAAATAAATTACCAGAAGATTTAAACATCAAAAATTAAGTTAAGACATATGAGGGACAGAATGTAAAAGTTTTTAATACATATAATAGAAATTGCAGATGAAGAGAAAAAAAGAATAAAGTAGAGGTAACATTTAAAGAGATAAAATCTAAAGATTTCTTAGAATTGAAGAAAAAAATAAATCCTCAGATTTAGGAACAAAAAGAACAAAATAAGATAAATAAAAACCATCCACATGATACAATGTTGAAAAATTGCAGAACTCCCACAAAAGGTTTTAGACTAGTCAAAAAGAAAAACAGATAACCTACTAAAAAGCCCAAAAGTCAGATTTCTCAACAGCAACACTAGAAGCCTATACAGAGTTAAATAGTAATTTTGAAATGCAGAGAGGAATTAACTGTTGTATTAATTAAATGAAAGTCAGTGACCCCAGCAGCTAAGGCCATCAATATCACTAGATGCCGTAACAGTGAAGTTAAGGTGTGTGTTTGCTCATGGCTCCCTCCGCAGTGTTTCAACCAGGCTCCTCATCACTCGGGTTCTAGCCAGGGCACAGGGAAAAAGGGGGTGACGGAAACAAACCCATCTTAAAGGGTTACCTGGAAGTGAGAGGCTTCGCTTCTATTTGTGCCACATTGACAAGGATGGAGCTGGGAGATGCAGCCCCTGGCTGGGCAGCCGTTCCTCACAGCAATTCTGCCGGCTTCTCTCTGCTGGATGACTTGCTACCTCTGCTCCAACTGTCACCCTCTAATTTTATACCCAGCTGCAGTAACATCAGAGAATGGGGGAACCACAAAGATCTTTCCAGGCAAAGAAAACCTGAAGAGCTTATCACCAAAACACACTACAGGAGCCTCTGTAAATGTAAGGAAAAGGAAAGAAAATGATTTCATGTGGAAGATCTAAGTTGCAAAAAGGAATGAACAGCAATAAAATTCATAAGCTTTTGGGAACTCTAAAACTATACTGTCCCTATACCCAAAGTGGAACTAAAATGCTGCTATTCAGAAACAAAAAGAAATGAATAAGGATGAATTTCAAAAGTAATGTACTTAGTGCAAGAAGCCAGCCATAAGACTGTATGATTCCATTTATATGAAATTCTTAAAAAAGCAAAAAAAAAATTGACAGAAAGCAGATTGGCCAGGAGCTAGGGCTAGGGGTGCGGGCCCCCGGGGTGGTGGGAATGTCCTGTTCCAGCTGTCCTAGTGCAGCATCCCCCCCCACGGCCATCACGCAACTTCCTTCCCCACACCCTCTTCAGCTACGCCCTGCTCCTGATGGACTGACATGCATCACACTCATCGGAATTACTGCAAGAGCAAACAGCTTGCAGAGTTACAGACATCCCTTTATAAAATCCTCCCCATTTTGTACTGAAGGGTAGCGGGGCTCAGGAAGGTGAGGTAATTTCCACATGAATGCAGGAGGCATGTTCATTCTGACCTGCAAATAGTATGAACATTGATAAAATCTGCCATACTCTCAAGACAGGCAAACTTGTTTCAAGATGATGATAATTTTTCAAGATGAGTGTCTAATTTTAGTTTTAGTTAGCTGCAGACAGATATTACTGCATTGTTTCCTTTCAAGTTTGCAGTTATCCAGTGGCACAGATAAAATAGCATGATTCTAGGTTCTTACTAAGTAAACAAATGTGCAAATACCTCAGCAGAAGATCCTGGCCAAAATAACTCAAAACACTCCAGTCATCATAGGATTTAAGTGAATGAGGCTTTAATGAATGTTTAACACTTGATTGTCTTAAGAATTAGGCATCCAAGCCAAAGAGTTGACAATGATGATTTGATAGCACTGCCCAGAAATAAAATGCAGCTCTTGTCTCTTCCAAGAAACTATTTTATTTGTAGTTGGAGGTGAGCAGAAATGCCAGCCCTGTACCTGTCAGGTACTGTTTCCATAGAGTAGTAGAAAGGAACCCCTAGTCAAGTTCTCCAGGCGTTTCCCTATAGAACTTCCAGCCAGAGGGAGCGATGCACTTCCACCAGGGCAACTGTTTGCATGGTAAAAAGGGACATGTTGAAGTGGAGCTCTTGGTTACCACCAAAGGAGTGACTTGGCCACTCTGAGGTTAGAAAAGAAAAATAGCTCCTAGATTAAAAAAAAAAAAAAAAAGAATGAGTCAGGAACCTATCATTGTGCAATACTATGAAGCATCGCCAGAATTTCAAAAGGGATCTATGGCCGAAGCACTCTTGGAAGAATCCAGTTAAGGGGATGGGTTTCTGCAGTAAGGAGGATGCTGGGAGAGGCCCTTACTTCCTCAGGCACTGCCTTGATGTGGGATGAGAATGAGGGGTACATACACGCTATCAAAGTATTTGTTTGTGAGTGTTAACCATTTTCTCCTCTACCTGTTACAAGAAAGGGGAAATTCTGACCAGGCTAAGATTAGGTAACAAATATCTAACCATAAAAATAAAAATTCTGTGTTATTTTAATATTAAAATCCAAAGCATTGAAAATCTTACTTTAGTTGTCAATTATTGTTAACTGAAGAGTTACTCAAGAGTAGGAAACAACATGTAATGACAAATAAAACCCTGTGCGGAGCTGATGATGTTGCTGAACGAGGCGGCCACAATGGGGGTTAATTTGTCCCACTTGATGCACCTGCTCCCTTGCTGACCCTGTCCCCTGGCTCCCAAGTGGAGCCAGCTTCCCAAATGAAGTCTTCAAAAGTACCGCTTAGCAGTGAAAGCCTTCCTAGGAAGGGTGAAAAAACCCACGCCTCAAGGGAATGAGGTCCCGAGTAAAAGCCATCATCTGTGTTCACAATTTAAACCATTCTTTCTGAAATTACCGAATGAAACGTATTGAGGGAGGGATGGTTTGGAACCCGCAAGGCATTCCCGGCACCTGCTGGTCTGCCTTCGTTTATGTTTACTGTGTCCAGTGAGTGTGCCGAGCACTTTATTAGTGTTAGCCCACTTAATTCTCACAGTAATCCCACCAGATTCGTACTGCAATTTTCCCAGAACTTATAATTTAATATGATAAAAAGAAATCAAAGCCACTAAAATCATTTGTATGCAAAAGCACACACACGGGTTAAAAATTAAGGTGACAGGAAGATGAAAAGATTGAATAGAGTAAAATGAGAGGGACTGCAGTAGCATGATATGAACAGAGTTTGTTACATTTGAAAGGAAGATCACATTATTTGTCAGAGAGTCAGTAATTACAGACTACACTATCTCTAAGTATTATACTTTAAAACACAAAAATTACAAAATGCCAGCCTCCTTGGCAAGGCAGAATTTTATTTCTGAGGTGTTTTGACTACTAATCGGGAAAGCAAAGGCCTTTCATCTCATCAGTTCGTGAGTTATTGGACGACTTTCACTTCATAATATAAAATTAACTCGGTGGCTGTTTCATGGTAAGATAAAGCTCTCATTTCCATTGGGGTAAACTGAAGAACTTTCCTCTTCTTTATGAAAAAGAATAGATGGCTAAGGTCATTCTCAGTTTAAATGAATTTACTAGAATCAGGGAGGTGGCCCTGAGCCCATGAAGACAGCAAGCTTTCCTCGTCTCTGGCAAAACATTGCAGGAGTGACAGTAAGTGCACAGCTCCTGGGCAGAACGACCCAAAGTTTTAGGGGGCAAAAAGGAACAAAAATCCCCGTTCTCCCTGCTAGTCATACTGTTTTGGTTATCTTTATTGGAAGCTCTGTCTTTGGATAAATCACTATGCCAGAGTATGTACTTTTCCCTGAATAATGGACAAAAGGCAAATGCACATTTTCCACAATCACCCTCTAATGATATTTCATACAACATAATTTTTGATGAAAGATCACACAATTATTTGTTAAACATAGCATCACAAATTGATACTTATATGATGGAGTCAAACCCATAAGGGGCCGCGGCCAAAGGCAGGCCACACTGGTTGTCCAGGAAGAATAACCTAGAGTCTAGCAGGGAAAATTAGTGTTTACATTTTTTTCTTAGCCTCAATTAGCAGAATGGAAGCCCCAAATCCTGAAATTACCTCTGACCTCCCCAGTAGAAGTCAGTCAGCATTCTGCGGTTCTCTGGGTTGGGGCGTGGCCTGTGCAGGTGCCCCTTGTCCGTTTCTCCTTCGGGAACTATGGCTGACTCCATGCACAGGGGTGGAAATGGCGGCTGCAGACGTTCAAGTCTTAGAGCCCCGGGGATGCACGGGAGGGGGTGGCTCAACCGCACACCCAAGCCCAAAGTTACGCCGGCCTCTCACCTGCACCAAGTACATGAGGCTGTCTCCTAAGATTTGTTCTGAATAGCAGTCATCTGTTTTGCATGTCCTTTAACACAGGGGCTCCTTTAATGTTTATTACCAATGTCGGGTAGCACTTCTCAGAGCAACAAGGTCAGTTCCAGAAATTAGAGTCTGGCAAACCTGAGATTGAATCCCACATTTAACTACTACATCAATTACAAAGTATTGTAAATACCTAACTTTATACAAAATGAAATCCGCTATTTTCAATTACCAGTACATAGAGACACAATCTATTAAAGCACAATACTTCAAAACTGGAGTTGGTGAACTGTGTTCTACTTCTAGATCTTTAAAAAGAATTAGCTGTGGGGTTTTGGAGAAATCACCAAATTCATTTTCCAAATAAGTACATTTTCTTGTGCTCCAAAGGATTGTAACTTTTCTGACCTAACACTGTTGCCTGCAAAGGGATAATTCATTTATTCATTGAAAAAACATTTTCTGAATGCTGACTACCTATGCCAAGCACTGGAGAGAAAGAGGTGAACAAAATGCTGATATTTTCATCTCTCACAAGTTCCATTTGTGATGGCAACAGAAATTGGTGCACATTTTGGAAAAGAAGCTGTGCACCATGTGACAAGGGCCTTAATTTTGATTTATATATTTGTGCGATGCATAGCATTAAAACTCATTAAAATGCACTCAGATATTTACTTCTAGTAGTAAGTGACAAGGCAGGACTCACATTTTCGTAGTAGAGTTATGACTGGTAAAGAATGTTACAATAAAATGCAGCCATCAAAAATATTGTTTACAAGGGATGTTTAGTGATGTGGGAAAATGTTCATGATGCAACGATGATTAGAGAAAAGAAAGCTGATGCCGGCAGCTCAGTCAGCCCTTCTGGGGCCCCCGTCTCCCCAGTCTCCCCTTAGCTGGGGGAGGCCCTCTCGTCGGAGCCCCCTATGTGGGACTGCACTGCTGAACTTAAGAGACTGTATTAACAGTTTCTAAAAGCCAGCCCTACTTTTGTGTTTCGTCTCCGGGAGGCCCTCATGACTTGTTTGTCAGCAGAGGCCATTCCATTTAGTGGCCAAGAGCATGGGCTCTGGGCGCCCCAGCTCTGCGGCTGGCTGCCTGAGTGAGCTGCTGAGCCGCTGTGTTCATCAGTGTCTCCACCTATGACGCGGGTTCCTGGGGGATAAATGAGTTAATAAAGCACTTAAAAGAGTGGCTGGCACTTACGTGCCATATAAACATAGCTGTCGTGATTGTGAATAAAGGAATACAAAACGTACCTGTCCTCAAGGAGCACAGAAAGAACCGCCAGAAAGACAGTTCAGCGCGTCTGCACTAAGCGCAGAGCAGCAGCCGCGCGTCTTTGGGTCTCCCGGCGGCCAGGGCGCTTGGGGCCGGGAAAGCCGCCAGCTTGGCGGTGCGGCCAGCGGGCAGCGGGCAGGGCAGCGCCCGGGCCCGTGGGGGGCCGCCTTGCACACCCGCCCTGGCTCATCGCGACCCCAGAGGCCACGCACATTTCCAGACCTGGAGAGAGGCGCCCCGAGGAGTGGGGCAGAAAAGAGCCCGCCCAGGAAGCGTTAGAGGAGCCGGGCGCGGCCTGGTGGAGCCAGGATTGTGACAGAGAACCAGGGACCAGCGTGCAGAAGCCAGGGCAGGGCAGGCAGCAGCTGGCCACGCTGGCGCAGCCGCCCTCTGGCCCTGCTTAGGGCGCGGAGGGGCCCACCCAACAGGGGCCCCGGGGCTGGCGCGACCAAGTGCCCACGGTGCGGGCTGGAGACATCAGAGGCGTGTCCCGCGGCTGCAGAGGCCAGAAGCCTGGCGTCTGTAGGGAAAAGCCCTCCTTCCTCTTCCCAGCTTTGGTGGCGTTGGCGACCCGTGGTTTCCCATCTTCAGAGACCCTGTTTCCCCCCGAGAGATTCCTGCTCGAACCGTTACGTGCTGCGTGGGGCATTTCCTCTCCCGAAGCCCCATCTTCATCATCCGTAAAATAAGTGTGGAAGGGGGTTCCTGTGACAAATAACGGGGCACCTTAGATGACGCCCGCTGCAAAGTGCCGAGTCCAGCCCGTGGCACCGCCGCGGGGGCTGCTTCTGGACCCCTCTGCTCTGCCCTCCGGCAGATCGAGTTGCACCTGCATGGCTTTCCACGTCATTTTGTTTTTAACCCTGACTAAACACACGTAATTTTCAAGTTGGAGGTTGGGAAACAATGTGTTTTGATCAGAGGGTCCGGAAAAAATGACAGTCTCCCGGCTCCTCGTCGGGGTCCTGGCGGCACCGGGCGGCTTGTTGGAGCGCCCAGAGCAGCGCCCACAGCGCCGTCCCCTGCGCCCCGGTGCCCGGAGGCAGCAGGGCCACTTTGCCAGGCAGGGTGGATGTTCTTCTCATCCGTGGCCTGTTAGTTTTTTGTTGTTGTTGTTGTTGTTGTTGTTTTTCAGTTTTAGTGAAAAGAAAGCCCTTAGAGACAGATTTGAAAGTCTTCGGCGTCTATAACCGAAGCAGCGGCGCTGCTTCATCGCTCTCCGAGAGGGCGTCTGGGTGCCCGCGGCTTTCCTGTCCAACGGGCAGCTGAGCGCAGGGCGCAGCTCGCGCCGCTTGGCAAGCGCTCAGGCAGCGACCGCCGCAGAAAACGCGCTCTGCTGAGCGCTGTGGCTGCATGACAGCCACGGTGGGAGGCCGGCCCGGCCCCTCAGCCAGTCTGAAACTCAGGCTGCGGGCTGTTGGGGACCAGCAACAAGGTGCCTGAATCACTCGCTCCAAGTCCACTCCTTTCAGCTGCCTCCTCTTCTGCATTGCTCCACTCCAGTGCTTCCCGGGGGAGGACGTAAAGAAAGGTGAGACCCAGACAGCGCCTGTTGGCAGCTCGGTAGCCTGCCTGGCAGTGGAGTGCTGGGAGAGGTGAGAGTGAAATATGGGGATTAATAACGCGGTTCATTTTCCTTTATACTTATTCTATTCATTACAATTCATTCAATTGACTTTCAAATTATGAAGCTTTATTCATAGGACTTCTCAACTGTGATTACACATACAAAGATTTTGGGACACATTTTGTGTTTTCTCGCATTTAACCTATAATCTTATCTGGAAAGCTATATAGGATAAATAGCATGAGGTAGGTTTATACTTTAATTGGTATTTCCTCTTTAGGCATCACATTACTTCATTAATAATAGCTTTGTCACTGTAGATACTTATTTCAAGATCAAGTTCAGGTGAAAACCAATCTGAAGACACAGTTATTCTACTTAGCTTTTTTTTGGTGAAGCGTGCAGGGCTGAGAATTATTTTGCCAGCACTGCATCTGTCCCCACCGGCCCAGACTGGGCTCCCTCCAGCCCGTGGAGCAACCCTCTCCTGTGGTTCTTTGGTTTCAGCAGGAGGCAGCAAGCATACCAGGTCCTGGACTCAGACCTCCCCCTGCTTCCTGGATGGGACAGATGTGTCAGGTGAAATTTCTGATTTCTGAGCACACGGTGACTCACCTACACCGATGTACCCACTTCCCTTGCCATCTCACAGCCCCAGATGCCGCACCTGCCATGTGCTTCCTACTACCCCTGCGATTCCCGATTCCTGGCCAGGCTTCCAGTTTAGAATGTGTGGCTCCACAAGAACTTCTGAATTCTAGGCACCATCTATTTTTGTCCCTCTCTTTTATCCGGTCACTACCTCATTTCCTAGCCCTGCCTTTTATTCTTTACTTAAGGTTTCTCACCTACCTCCAGAGTCACTTGCCCCCAGTAATGCTGTGGGGAATCCTCTCTCTCTAACAATCGAATTATCCAAAGTAGGCCGACATTTGTGAACAGGAAGGGGTGATGATAGTTTGCCAGGAGTTAGAATCCAGTGAGACCTACAAAAACGATGGTTGAAGTGGTCAAAAAAGATGGTTGAAGTGGTCAGAAACTGCTGCCATCTCTCCCTGTTCCCCAAGCCTGAGTAGCTTGGACTTTAAACTCCTAAAACAGTGGGTGGGTCGAATGACAAGTAGGAAGATATAAACCACCATGTAGAAAATGGACGGGAATATTGAGGCTTCTATTCTGTCCCTCTCCTTTCTCATTGGCTTTAAGATATATGGAAGAGTTAGAGCATAAGTCAGGATAAATAAGGAAAAACGAGGTGTAGAAAATAGGCAGAAGAAAGTGGCACAGCAGGAGGTACTGACTGTTTGGGTTTTAGTGGAGGCTAAATTACAGGGACCCCAATCAGAGACCAGGTCATGTGCCAGCTGTTTGCGCATTGGAGCCATGCAGATGGCGCTTGTGTTATACTTTTACTTGTACCAGCCATGTAGCCTCGGACACACTAACAAATCTCATTTTAAGTTCTAGCTTCTGAACCTAAAATATGATGATTAAAATATTATTGACCTCATAGACTATAATGATGCTGGGATGAGAATGTAAAACTCTTAACATAGTGCCTGATAATAGTAAAAGCTCAATAAATATTAGTTGTCTATGTGTGCATCTTTTTCAAGAATTTAATGGTGATTATTCCTTTAGGTGTAAGGCTCAAAATGCCCAGTGTATCCCTCCCACATACCAAGAAGACAAACATGCAACAATTGATTTAGTGCTTCAACAAATATTGTTTAGACATCTTCTAACGCTGTGACAAAACTGAGAATGTTGATGAGTAAAACAGTATGGCAGCTAATACAGATTCACATCATAGGTCACAAGGAGGGAAACAGCCCAAAAAAGGTATGCTTTAATTATGTGAATAGTTTTAGCTGTACTCACTGAATAGTGTTTGCCATTTACATTTTGACTCTGTTCTCCCTAATTCCAGGATTGCCCATCTCATCCTGCAGGGGTGGGTGAAGGTAGAACTGCAGCACCTATTTTTCCTTTTAGGCCTATAAGAGGTTCCTCCTTTAATGAATGTGTTTTATTTCTTTTTCTTGCCTCGTTGCATTGGCTAGAACTTCCAGTACCATGTTGGATAAGAATGGTGAGGGCAAAGATCCTTGTTTTGTCTGGCCTCAGGGGAAGGCATCCAGGTTCTCAAGGTGGCCATAATACCATGATGCTGGCTGTAGGTTCTTTGTTGATGTTCCTTACCAAGTTGAGGAAGTTCCTCTCTATTCCTTGTTAGCTGAGAGGTTTTTTTTTGTTTTGTTTTGTTTTTTTAATATATTTTTTATTTTTTTCTAAAAGATACTTAGATTATATAAAATGTTCTATAAAAATATAAAATAATAAGGGATTCCTATATGCCGCACTCCCCACAACTCCCACTTTTCCCCACATTAACAACTTCTTTCATTTGTGTGGTACATCCATTGCAATTGATGAACACATTTTGGAGCATTGCCACTAAGCATGGATTAAAGTTTACATTGTAGTTCACACTCTCTCCCACTAATTCTGTAGGTTAAGGCAGGATATATAATGGCCTGTATTTGTCATTGCAGTGTCATTCAGGACAATTCCCAAGTCCCAAAAGTGCCACCCTATTACACCTCTCACTCCCTCTCCCTGCCCTCAGCACCCCAAGTGGCCACTGTCTCCACATCAATGATATAATTTCTTCCATTGCTAGAATCACAATAAGTCTATAGCAAAATACCAGTAAGTTCACTCTAGTCCATATTTCATTCCCCAATCCTGAGGATTCTAGGATGCTGATGCCCTCTTTACCTATACTTGAGAGGGGGTTTCAATCCCATATAGCTGATGGATAGGACTCTTGTTTGTAGATGTAGACTCTCTCGGTTCTTTGGTGTGGTGGTTGTCCATCCTCAACTCCTTGTTAGTTGTCCTGGGTGAGTCCGATGAACTGGAGAGTAGGTGTTGGAACTCTGCTGAGGCTCAGGGCCCAGCTGGCACATGGACAGCCCAAAGATTCAAGTCTCTTGGGCGTACACCTACCAACTCCAGCACTGTCTATAATCATGCATGGGTGCTGGATTTTGCCAAATTTTGTTTATGCATCAACTGATATAATTACATGATTTTTTTTATTCTTTAACTTGTTGCTATGGTGGGTTATACTGATTAATTTTCAAATGTTGAACCAGCCTTGAATCTCTAGAATAAATACCACTTGGTTAAATATAAATGGACTAGATTTGCTAATATTTTTGAGGATTTTCATGTCGAAGTTCACGAGTGACATTGATCTGTAGTTTTCATTCTTTGTACTCTCTTCGTCTGGCGTAGGGATCCGATGGGTAGCTCTGTTTCCGAAGGAGTGTTACGATGAGGACCTAAATAATTGGTTTGGCTGTTTTGTGTGTTTGTTTAGAGCAGAGCCTGAGCATGGCTCTCCATCTCTTCCTCACATCTTCAGGGATTCATCTTTGGCCCCTGCAGTTTACCAGACTTACCCATGTGAGAAGGCAATTCCTTGACTATCTGGTGCTCAAAAATGACTCTCAAAGGTCTCACCCCTCCCCTTAACATAAGTAGCATATCAGTGTATTTTTAAAAATCACAAATAGTATTCTTTTTAGCAGAGACTGAGTATTTTCACTGATTATTAACATCACTTAGAGCTGGTGCCCTGAGGATCTTGCCTGTTGCCCTGCCTGCCCTCTCTGCTTAGTGCCACACGACTCTGCCCAACTATGATTCAGGTGTGAAAGGCTGACCAAACCATTCTTCAGACCTATGTTGTATGGTTCTATTAAGTTGAACCCTATAAAATTGCCAATATTCAACATTTCTCAACCATGATTCAAGCTAATAAATAGGAAAGGGACATACCCATGGGACTGATACAGCAAGGAGCCCACAGGAATCCATATAACAGCAAGGAGCCAGAGGTTCCCACAGGACCCCCTATAATAGCAAGGAGCCCACGGGAGTCCATATAACAGCAAGGAGCCCACAGGAGTCCAT
>JAQZBX010045745.1:0-20959 GCA_029593785.1 Cabassous unicinctus | reverse complement strand
TCTCAACTCCTTGAGGTTGCCAATAAAGTGTTCATCAATCAAGATGAAGTTTCCAAACAAGAGGCCAAGAATCAAATGAACCATCAAGCTCCCTACTGGCAACAGCCTTGGGAAATCCTGACTGCACCAGACAAGGACGGCCACCTCAAAAAGGGGGAACAAGCACCAAAAGTGTGCCCCTGGCCAGAGACCAGTGTGCCTACTTCAAAGAAAGTGAAAAAATGAGTGCCCCCAAAAGACTCAGGCACATGGAGGGAGCAACCACCAAGGGAAATACTGACCTGAGTTCTAGAATCATCCAATTGGGTTGGTGGGATTCAACTCTGAATAGGGGCAACAAGGTTCACTGGAACTTGGCCCCCATTAGCCTGTCGTCAAACTACAAGTTGGGGGCCAGTCAATAACATTCATGGTAGACACTGGCACTGAATATTCTGTGGTCACAACCTTTAGTGGAAAAACCACTAACATAGGAGCAACTGGAGACCAGTCAAGCCAACAGCCTATTTGCCAGTCAAGAACTTGTCAGCTTGGTGGCCATGTAGTGACTCATGAATTTCTGTACCTGCCTGAATGTCCAGTTCCCCTGCTTGGTAGGGACCTCTTAACCAAACTGGGAGCCCAGATTACCTTCAAACCTGGTTTGCCAGCAAGCTTAAGCCTCGAGACCAGCCTCATTCTCCTTGTCACTGTACCCTGAAGTGAGGAATGGAGGCTTCATGTGGAAGAAAATTCAAGTCAGTATCTGGAAAAACTGCTAGAACTTTTCACCCAGGATTGGACAGAAAAAAACCCCACCAGGAATGGCATGGAACCATTCACCCATCATCATTGACCTGAAGCCTGGAGCAGTCCCAGGCTGGCAGAGGTAGTATCCAACTCCCCATGAAGCACAATTGGGCATGGTTGAACACATAGATCACCTGAGAAAAGAAGGGATCTTGATCGAGTGCCAGTCACCCTGGAACACCCCAGTATTATGAGTGAAGAAGCCAGATGAGACAGGATATAACCAGTCCAGTATCTAGGAACAATTAACAACACCCTCACCTTCCATCAGGTTGTTCCCAACCTGTACACTTTACTGGGACAGCTGACAACTGGAGCCACCTGGTTCACTTGCTTGGACTTAAAAGATACCTTTTTCTATCTGTGGCTGCCCCCCCCAAGCCAGCCAATGTTTCCCTTTCAGTGGGAAGATCCCAGAACCCAGCAGAAAACTCATCTAACCTGGACTAAGCTCCCACAAGGCTTAAAAATCTCCCCTACCCTTTTTGGGGAAGCCACCCAGCAGATCTAGCCACTTACCCCCAGGAAGGCTGCCTGTTTGCCCTTTTACAATAAAGGGATGACCTCCTACTTGCCAGTGGGATGGAAGAGGACAGCTGGAAAGGGAACCAGACTCTCCTGCAACTTCTAGCACAGACTGGATACAAAGTGTCTTGGGGGGAAAAAAGCCCAAATCTGTAAACAGTAGGTCAAGTACCTGGGGTTCAGCATCACACAAGGGCATGAGATATTCAGAGGAGAACAAAAGAAAGTGGACTGTATCATCTCTCCCCAATCACAAAAAGAAAAATTTGTGCATTCCTTGGGACTACAGGTTTCTGTCTTATCTGGATTCCTGGGTTTGCAACCATGGCCAAGATTCTTTATGAATTTCTGATGCATCCAGAAAAGGAATCCCTTGCTTGGGAGAAGCTCAACAGGGGGACTTTCAAAACATCAAAAGACATCTAGGCAGATCCCCTGCCTTGGGGCTCCCAGATGTAGCTCAAAACTGGTGAAAATGTTAGGGATCGAGTAAAAACTCCATACAACCTACCGGCCTCAGAGTTCTGGGAAATTTGAATGCATGAATCAAACCCTTAAAGCCACCCTAGATAAATTCTGTCAAAAAACTGGTCTCCCCTGGGTAAATTTTCTTCCTTTAACCTTTCTCCAAGTTAGGTGTACCCCAGGACTTACGGGCTATTCAGCCTTTGAAATTCTATTTGGATGGCCACCCCCAATTATCCAAGCCTTCAGAAAATATCTCAAGCTCCTGGGGTAGGCTGGCCAAGATTTCATCCTCCAGCAGCTAAGGAAGACTCTAGCCCAAATACATAAAATTGTCTTGTCCCAAAATCTCATCCCACTGGGACACCTGGTACACCCCCACTGGCTAGGGGCCCTGGTCTGGATCAAAGACTGAAAAAAGAACAACTTCAGCCTGCCTGGACAGGTCCACATACTGTGATCCTTTTAACTCCTACTGACCTTAACATTTCAGGCATCATCCCTTGGATTCATCATTCCAGGGTCAAGAACACACACCCCAATAAAGAACAAGATGCTGGACAGCCCAACTCATACCTGGCCACCCCTTGAGAGTGTGAGTCCCCTGGGATTCCCAAACAGCAACCCTGCCAGATGCCCACTGAATGGACTCCTGCTCCTAGTGGTTTCAGCTCCTGGAGGGGCTACTATCATTGCTGTTCAGGACTGGACTGCCTGCTGTAGCTCCTACAGACAGGACTATAATGAATAAAGCTTTACTTGCAATAACTTATTGGTGCATAGTGGGATGCCTCTGTGCCCTAATTTGCTTAGCCTACTAGCTGAATGGTGCATAATAGGATGCTTCTGTGCCCTAGTTTCTTATCATTCTCCCCCTCTTCTACACCCCCTACTTAAGGGCTGATGCCCACCCTCAAAAGCAGTGGCAGCTGCAAGTCAGTCAAAGCTGGGGCAGACATTCCATGCTGAATAACCCAGTCCTGCTCTCTACAGGTGCAACCTCAGCCTCTGTAATATTTGACACTTGCAGGGCAATCCAAGATCATGTTCCTTACACCTTGCTAGTTGCCCTGTAACCCCATGCCCCCATACCTGCCCCCAGGACAGGGTGTAAAAACTGCAACTATGGAAGTTATGACAAATACCTCTGCTGAGAATCCCACAAGAGCAGAGGGTTCTACTGCTCTTGGAGCCTGCTGATAGGTACAACTGCTTCCTGGAAGGGCATCCCACCAACTTCTCCATATCTCCTACAAAAAAATCCCCATGTTAACAGATGATGCCCCATAAAAAATTATTATAAGGGCATCAAAGGGGGGGAATGATGAATAAAGTGCTTCAGCTCTGCTCTGTTTCTCCCCCTTTGCAGAAACCCACAGCTTTGGAAAAATAACCACCCCTCCTCCTTTTCTCCCATGGGATCCACAATTTAGTGAGATGAGTGCTATCCTCCCCTGTTGTCTGGAATCCAAAAAGTTAATGACTCTACTCCTCTCCTTGCTGATGCCCTCTGCTTTAGGAAGATAAGCTAAACTCTCACCTTTGCTTCTGTAACCCCTGTCTGCCTGCTTGATTCAGGAATTTGCCTACTTGCCGAGCAAACCACTAGCCAATAAACAGAAATCTGTATAACCCCATAACAGGCAATGCCCATGGCTCAGATATTGGGAAACTGGATTCCCCTCTAGGCCCATGTGTAATAAAAAACTTTGTTTCTCCATCTCTCTGTGTGCATGCTTGGGTTTCTCATAGTCTAAGTTTTTTTCTGCTCCAGCATTCTTACAGCAAAAACCAAGGCTGGCAGCTCACAGAAAATCTCCCTCACAACAAAATAATGCACATTCCCCAACCTCCAACTCTGTGCCAATGAGATCCAGATGACCCTACCCACCACCAGGAGAGAAAAAACATCTACAGGCTGAACAAAGACACAAAACCCAATTTGGTTATTCCCAAGATGTCAGGCAGAGTGACTCATAAGGGTCAAGAGATGCATGGTCCAGTCCAAGTGTACAACCATCGATCTCAATGCACCCATGAACACATCCTCCAAATTTGAAGAGCAAAAATGGAATACCTGAATAGAGAAGTATGCAAATACAAGACTTTCATGTGTGACTATCAACACCCTCTGTTTGGAAAAATATTTTTTTATTGAAGTGTACAATTCATACCTGAATGTACAGCAAAATTATGTGTATAGTGAATGCTGGGACTTTTCAAATAAACATGAGTAACATCATACAGGTGCCCCATACAGCAGCCTCCACCAACTCCTGGGTTTGGGGTGAAGCAGTTGTTAAAAGCTAAGCAAGAGCATGATGAAAATTTAACTACTAACTGTAAACCGTATCTCCCATTGGGTGTATTTACCCCAAACCACCCTATTTTTTCTACAAATCAATTTCATAGAAACTTAAAAATAAAGAAATCAATGGAGGCAAAGTGTCCAATCCATGGTCTTTGTTGTAATCAAATAGTTTTGTGTTCATCAATTCAATCACTATTAAAGCATTTTCATAAAAGACCAATGAAAACCAGACACAAAAACTCACACATAAATGCCTCCCTCACAATCTTGCCATTTCCCCTGCTATATGCAGCTGCTATTTCTGGCTATTCTTGCAGTAATATTTATTAGTTTTGAAGCCATTTTATTGAGATATTTTCCCATGCCATGTGGTCTAGGCAAACCTGAAAGAAAAACCATTTTAACGCCGTTAATAAGACCTTTAATATAAAATTGAAAAACGAAAGAGAAATATTTTAGAAAGAAATTACAAAGTTTAAAAGAGAGTGTAAGGGATCATCCAGTAAGCCTGGAGCAGCATGGTACTGTCCTACTATGGCCACCGGTTTCCACCAGGTCCCTTGGCTGGAGAGAGGCTCTGTTTGACCTGGGGCTACGTGGCCTGTGACTCTATCAGGTAGTGGATGACCATGCTGGGGTGGGGTGAGGAACATGGCAGATGCCCGTGAGGCCGGCTCAAAAGGCATGACTTCTAAAGGACATCCTCAGGGGTGGACCAGGCACAAACACAGCACTGGGTGCCCAGACTCCTGGTGCATATGTTTGGGTGAGGGCTACCTTTAACACCCTGGGTACCTGCAGAGCTCCTGGCAGAATCATGGTCAATGTTATTGACAGCACCCACACCTCCCCTTCCCTAAAATCACAAGAGAAACCAACTTTGGGCTGTGCCACAGAGACCTGCATGCATTAGGGCCATGGGGACCAGGCATGAGCATTAGACAACAAAACCTTCCAGCAGGGACATCGCTGGTGTCTCCACCTTGACCTCACTTGCCTTGTGGAACCAAGCAGGCACCATTTCTCAGGCAGGACTGCAACTTTTTGGTGACAGCTGTTGCCTTTCTATGGTCCCTAGGCTACTGGGTCCTAGACTTGCAGGAGCACAGACCACTGCAGGAAGATGGATATGCCAGTCTTTCCTAGTTGTTAAAACATTCCATGGGTTAATGGAAACTGAAACTTCAGGAATCTGTATGCCCTTCTATGCCTGGTGGAAAGGACATATGGTATAAAAGCAGGAATTATGCACATGCTTTGTGGGATACACAGAAAGAAAATAAAGAAAAAGTGACAGAAGGAATATCCATAGATATAATGACATATTCAGATGTAATGAAAGGCTGATATGCACAATCATGGAACAGAAAGAATCCCACACAGGTTAAAGTCCTAGAAAACTTCACACTGGAATCAGACAGTAAAATGCCATGGGCAAAGAGAGAGTCCTGACAGCTTTGAGAGAAAAGCAAAATGTTTTCTCCAAGTGATCCCAATAAGTTCAAGCAAAAATTTTGCCACAGAAATCATGAAGACAAATATAAGGAAGGCACAAAGGCAAATTAAGATGCAATATTTCAAGGGCTTCCAAAAATTGAGTCACTTCTAATAATATTATATCTAGTGAGACAGACATTTGGAAATGAGGGGAAATTTATTATGGTATACCAATGTTAAAACAAACAAACAAACAAAAATCCTGCTGGAGTTTCATACCAATTGTGCTGCCCTACAAACACTTTTAAGCAAGTTCTTCAGAGAGAAATGAAAGGACACTCAATGGTGGGTCTAATTACATAAAAAAATTAAGAACTCTTAGAAAGTCAACTATTTCTCTAATTAAAAATAGCAGTAATAATGTATTGGATTTGGGTATGTAACTCCATATTTTAAAATTTCTAAAATTCAAGTGCATAAAATTAAAGATCAGCTATGATTGGGATATACAATGTACAAAGACATAATATGTTACAATTACAATGAGACGAGGGGTCTTATTGTAGTTGTAGAGAATCTTTGGAATAGAATTCTCTTAAATTGTTGACCAGGCTGAATAGAACACACAAGAATGAATTTAAAAAGGATCTTTTCATAGTAACAGGGTCACAAATCTCTAATTCTGTTTAGAGGCAATAGTCCAAATATAGATGTATTATGACTAAACTAGTAGTCAAATTGATGATTAAGGGGGGAAAGTAGTAAACACATGAGAAGCCATGAAACACTTGCAGCATCCACACCAAGCATTACATGTTGATAATAGGAGACAATGGAAAATGTGTGCCAAATATGCACTATGGACCGAGCTTAGTGGTCATAGTCTGATGATAATATCTCATAATCTGTAACAAAGTTCCATCACTTTGTGGCATTTTAATGGTATGCTGGGATCTTACATGTATATGGAATCATACAATATGCATATTTTTTTCCTAAGTTAAACCTTCTATAATTAAAATATACTTTGAAAAGTATTAATAATCTGAGTTACAGAAAATTACATTAAATATATGATATGGACTCTACTCAGGAAAAAGCTGTTGATGACATTTTTTCATGCACATATTTTTGTGTCTTTCAAATAGAAAAACCATTTTCAAAATGTCTTTCAAAATGCAAACTTTGAAAATGACCCTTAAATATCTAATATCATTTGAATATAATTTTTTTCTTAGAATGAGTGCATTACTCAAAAGATCAGTACACACTACCTGAAAATGTAAGGCATTCATTTAGCTCCTTTGAAAAGTACAGTCTTGAAACATAAGAAGGCCTCAAGGATTTCATTCACTGGTGAAGGTAGTTGGTCCAAAAATTTCTGTAGAATTTTAAAAAATTAATGAAATAATAACTACACTTACTTGGAGAATAATGATAAGCTAAGACCAAAGGTTTTTCTCTGGTTTTTAATCTTTGAATGAGCCTACTATTAATTAATTTAGAGGAGATCTTTGAGAATTAATTTATGAATCTCTCCTCTAATGATAGCAAGCTCTAGTTTTTCTTTCACTGCCTGCATCTCTGATTAGTCTCATAATTCTTTGAGATTTTCTCATGTATGAAGGGATTCTGATGCAGTTACCTATATATTAATAAATGCTGTTAGGTCACATTCTACTTCTTTGAAATAAAATGAAAGGTATTCTTACAGTAAGAAGCAAGGTTGACAAGTATCAGACAAGCTCCTTCACAACAATATGATACATAGCCCCAACTTTAAACTCTGTCCCAATGACATGCAGATGCCTTGTGCACCACCAACAAGGAAAGAACATCTCTTGGCTGAGCAAGGACCCAAGACCCATCATGACTATTCTTCAGATGTCCGGCAGAGTGTGTCATAATGGTCAAGGGAGGCACAGTCCATACCACAGGGTACATCCTTCCATCTTAATGCACTCATAAGTACAGCCTCCAAAATTGAAGAGAAAAACATGGAAGACCTAATTAGAGAAATAGGCAAATCCAAAACTTTTGTGCATGACTATCAACACCTTCTTTTTGTAAGTATATTTTTATTGATGTGTATAATTCATATTTGAACATACAGTCACATTATGTGTATAATAAAAGTTGGGAACTTACAAAATAAACATGCATAACATTATACAGGTAGCACAAATATATGCCTCCATGAACTCCTTGCTTTTTGGTATTTCATTTGTTACAAACTAGGCAAGAGCATCATGAAAATATGATTAATAAGTCTAGTCTATATCTCACATTGGGTGTATTTCCTCCAACCCTCCCTATTTTTGTCTACAAATCAATTTTATAGAGACTTAATAATAACTAACTCAATTGAGGAAAAGTCTATTTGCCCTGCTCTACATAGATGCTATTTCTGGCTATTCCACACTACTCTTTAATAGTTTTTTAAGCATTTTTAATAAGATACATTTCTATACCATGTGGTGTAGCCAAAATACAAAAGGAATGTTTTTTAAAAGCTGTTAATAAGACGTTTTATATAAAATCATAAAATGAAAAAGAAAATAGTTTGCATGAAATTATAAATTTTAAAAGACAGTGTAAGGCCAGGTTAGTTTTAATATAATCCATTATAAGAAATACACCACAGAGGAAGAAATATTTAAATGTTAGTAATAATTCAGACATAATTGAAATCAATGATAACATAATTCTTATTTGTATGTACAGCCCTATTGTACCCAATAAACTTCAAAAATGACATGAATTACTGATTAAGTGACTCTATTTTCATTTACACCATATTTAGGTCTTGATTATCAAATTCCTATTTGGGAATTCTTCATATCTTGTTGGAATGAAGTACTGCAGATCACAGTAAGCCAACTCATAAATTTATGGGGCCATGAAACTCAAAATCTTTTCAACATTCCTCCTGTGAAATAGTTTTTGGCTCAGATGGGCTACTTAATTAATGAGTATGCATTAGTTAGGCAAAAAGAAAAATGATGTATCAAAAATATATCTCTTCTGCAGTCCTTGGTGAATTAAAAACAGGTGTTTATTTTCTATGCTGATACAGAATCCTGATAATCACACAACTCTTTCAATAGGCATCAGAGCAAGCAACCAAAGAGAGTGGTGGAGTGGAGGGAGAAAGAGAGAGAAAGAAAATGGAGAAAAATGTCCACAAGGACATTGCAGAACATGTACAATGTCATTAGAGCCTTCTCTGCTCAATCAGAAAAATGGATTACTACTGCTTTTAAGTCTACCAAGAACATGGCTAGCATGGCCCTTATGCTAGGTCAAAATCACTCTCAAGGAATTTCAAATAGCTACAACCAGTCAGAGGCAGACTCAGAAGACAGGAGAATTAAATTGGTATTCAATCCTAATGAGATTACTAGGAAAACCCCCTTGTTTGCAAAAGGTCCTCCTCAGATCTCAGTCTTCCAAGTGTCAAAACAGAAATGACTTCAAAAATGAGAAAATATTTACACCTCAATGATGAGTCAGTCTATCCAAATCCATATAACAGTAGATATATCCTTCCTTACCCAGGAACGGTAAACCTGTTCAAGGAAAGCTAAATTAGCCTGCAGGCCCTTGGTTCCAAAATGGCTCCCAGCAGAGGAGGCTGATAGGGTAAAAGCAGACTACACCTTGACATTGGGTCTAAGGAAATACATTGCCTGGTTGCACCTGACAACAGGCATGGTCATCCCACTCACCTCTAATCAACCATGGATATCCCTGGTGGGCATGGCCTGAATATATAATTGCCCATTCTTTTGGTGCCAGGGGGAAAAAGGGCATGTGGGAGGGAATCTTTGGAATAGAATTCTCCTAAATTGATGAGCAACCTGAATAGAAGACACATGAATGAAATAAAAAAGGATCTCTTCTTACAAACTGGGTCAGGAAGCTCTAATTCTGTTTTGAGGTATTGGTCCAAATATAGATGTATTATGAATAAACCAGGAGTCAAATTGATGATATGGGTGAGAGAACTAACCACATGAGGAGCAATGAAAAATGCACAGTCTCCACACCAAGCATTACATGTTGATAATTGGAGAAGATGAACAATGTGTGCCAAATATACACTATGGACCATGCTTAGTGGTCATAGTCTGATGATATTATCTCATAATATATAACAAAGCTTCATTCATGTTGTGGTGTGCTGATGGAAGGCTGTTGTATGTGGAGTCTTCATGTGCATGATTTTTTTCTAGGTTCACATTCTAGAATAAAAATATACTTTAAAAATAATAATAGTGTGGGTTGGAGGAAATTACATTAAATGTATGATATGGACTCTATTCAGTAATAAGATATTGATGATATTTTTCATGCACATATTTGGTACCTTTCAAATAGAAAAAACATTTTAAAAATACCTGGCCTAATGCAAACTTTCAAAATGATTCTTAATATCTAATATCATTTTAATATAAAATTTATCCATAGAATTACTCAAAGATAAAAACACAGTACTTGAAAATTTAAGATATTTAGTTAGCTACTTTGAAAAGTACAGTCTTTAAACATGAGAGGTCTCAATGAATTCATTTACTGGTCAATGCAATTGGTACAAAAATTTCTGTGTAATTTTTAAAAAATTAATTAAATAATGGTAACTACACTACCTGGAAGAATAATGATAAGGCAGTTCCAAATGTTTTTCTCTGATTTTTAATGTTTGTATAAGCCCACCTTTGAATCAGTAATTTAGAGGAGATCTTTTTGAATTTATGAATCCTTCCTCTATTGTTAAGAAGCTGTAGTTCTTGTTTCACAGAAAGCTTTCCTGTGAAACAAGTTTTTCTTATGTATATAGGGATTCTTATGTATAAAGGGATTCTGATGTGGTTACCCATATGTAAATGAGTGCTCTTATGTCACATTCTACTTCTTTGAAATTAGACCAGTCATTTTACCAGATTCCTCCTACATAGTCTCCAAAAAATGTCTCTCTTTTTATTGTGCTGGTTTAGGATACCTCTTGACTGTGGTATCAAAAAAATTCCAGTCTTCTGGATACCATCAGCTCAAAAAAGAGGAGTGGGGCATGACCTGCAGTCCCACTTGAAACATAATCAATGAACAGAAAGACACAGGGTACAATAATAATTTTTAAATAATTGTTCTGGCAATTTTTGCCTCAGGTTCCCAACCAATTATGTGGCATCATGAGAAATGAAAAGAGAATTAAAATGAAGAAGATGTTTAGGGAGAAATTAGTGGATCTGTTGTATTCTGGGAGAATGTGTCTGAGGTGTTGAAATGGCTGATCTTGGGGGCTTCCTTTAGGTTGGAGATATTTGCTTAGCAGCTCTGACTCATGAGGTAGCTGCAAGATGAGTTCAACCACATTAGCAATCAGGTAGTCATCACTGTGTGATATGGCTTTGTATTCATTTTGAGGAGCTCCAAGTAAAATGTGAAATGAAATAATTTATCATTTATTCTTTTCAAGAGTAAATGCAAAGATACATGGCTTCCTAACACTGGAATGGCTACAGCAAAAATAGAATTCAGCTGAAAGGTAGAAACGTAATAGCAAAAGAGGGCACAGCAGTCCTTGGGTCTGAAACAGCCCAGGATCCCTGTGAACAATAGGTGATGGTATCCACCAGGAAGCACTTGAGCTCCTCTGTAGTGGTTCCACACTTGAATGTGTCCCAGTGGATTCCACAGTTCTTTACTGAAGGGTGAGGAAAACCCCAGTTTTCAAGTCTGTCAGGAAAGTATCCCATCTTGTTTCTAAGCCCAATCACAGCCCTTGAAAAATCATCAGAGAATGATTTTTCCCCATGACTGACACATTTTCAAGAAAGCAATTATCTCAGGTAGAGAAACTGAGTGTCTCCTTTGAACACTGAATTTTGGATTCCAGGGTTGCCCTGTGACTTGATCATTATGCCTCCAGCTAGAAATGTGCTGCTTGCATTGAATTTCTGAATTCAAATGGGCAAGGCAGATTTCACCATGAGATGCCTGATTCTAGAGTCCTGGCCACTGATGGTCATTCTGCATCTTTAATCTTGATCCAGGTCTACAATAGGACTTCACTGGACCAACCTATCATGTGACTAAGCTTCAACTGTGGTCTTGTGTTTGGATCCTGTGTTGTGTGAGGGTAATTTCACAGCCAGTTTGCAAAGTGAAAGAGGAAGAGATTTGGGTGTCGGAGAGTGGGGGAGGGGAGCTTTCTCTTCAACTTCACAGACAGCACCAGGAGCACCACTTGGGCTCTTGGAGGGGGAAGTAACTGCTCCCAGTGGGGGCACAGGTGTTGTGCAAGATTTGAGGAGAAGCAAGTTACTTCCTCAGCTGGATGACTGAATATTGGTGTTGATGGAATGAACTTCCACTGAAAGTTTCTCTTGATTCAAGGCTTGGGCATGAGACTTTCTGAACAGCATGACCACACCCCTGGCCCATCCAACCCCCACTCCTTGCCCAGGGACTTGAAGTGTTTGGGAGCTCACCCCTGGACAGTGATTGGTTTCACTTTTGTAAGCAGCCCATCATTTTTCTTAGTAGCAGATACCAAAATATTTCTTTGTATAAACAAAAATATAGTAGACAAGCATATATAGAATTTCAGTTGCAAAGCAGAGAAATATAAGTATATAAATTATGGCAGTTTTAAAAGAAATGTGAAACAGCCAAATGATGTCCAAGTTAGTTTGGGAACCAACCTGGTTTTTATCACTGCAGTTCCATTCTATTTTTCTAAATACCTTAGCACAATTCTGTAAATTAAATGTCTAACACCAAATGATATAAGTCCAATGACCATACTATATGATCCTTAGATTTAAAGCAGCAAGGTCAATTCCCACCCAAAAACACACCAAGGAAACAAAGGCATGGCCTTTAAGAGAAGTCTCTAGTGAACACTTTGTCAACACCCTCCTCTTGGAGGTAGTGTGATGAAAAGAGACATTCTAGGTATGAAGGAATCAAGAAATACATATTCACTGTAATTTCTTTGGCTTTATGTGCAGTTGAGGGAAGTTCAACTAACACCTTTTTGGGGGAGGTGTGATGAAGAAGAGGCAGAGGACAGTAATCATTTCCATGATTGATTTTTTTTCACTTTGGTAATTTTACAACTGCGGGTTGATTGAATACACTACAAAGAATTACTAATCTGACTCTTTAAAAAGTATGTATTAAAACTGGGTGTTTAAAAAACACTCAAAAACTAGAGGTTTACTATGATAGTTTCCTATCAAGGTAACCATGACCAGAAGTTGCTTAATAGGTTAGAGGATTCTAGAAGAGTAATTAAGAAAGAATGAAAAGAAATGAAAATCCTGAGATGCATGTCATACCCTTGTTATTCTGAACACAACATTATAGGTCCCTCTCTTCTGAGATACTATTATAAATTGTGCTTTCCAAGCTGCCACTGTTCAGCCAGAGACCCATTTCCTTAGTATCCTGATCAATGCCCACTCCACCTACTCCCACAAAATGACTTGCCAAAAATAACTTGTGGAAGGTTTTATCTCAGTGATCTCTGCCATCAATTTCCTCAAATATTCCTTTCCACCAGCCTGAAGTTAAAAATGAAATGAAACACTGAAATGAACACCAATTCTCTTGCTTTTACAGACATACCAGAAGAAAAGATATTTAAAAAATCATTTGTAGAGGACTTTATTTCATGTCCTTAAAAATATTCAAATATATTACTGTAGCATAAAATATAATCCATCAGTACACTAACTGGCATAGTAAGTCAGAAAAAGTAAAACAACTTTATACTTTGACCTTTTATGTTTTCATGTACATGGGACCTAGTTTCATGGTCACTAACCTGAGTCTCCTGATGATAAGCCAAATAATTTATTCTTCAGAAAGGCTGACTTCATTTTTGTGTATATACTTTTTGTATTGCATCTTACAATGGTAATAACAAAAGCCTATTTCTTCTCAAAAACCATAACACCATCTGAGCTGGTAAACATGAACACATACAAATACATCCAAACATATGGCTTAAGAGAAAAACTAGCAAACATTGGCTGACCATCCTCAGGGGTAGAAACAACAATATAAAGAATATAGAAAGAAGAAGGAAAGCAGATTTAAGCAATTTCTAGTGGCAAAATATAAGGTAAAATAAAAAACCAGGAAATGTGAACATCTGTTAAGATGCCAACAATTAAGTAGATTTTATTTTGACATGAATTTGATATTTTAAAAATGATCCTTAAATGGATATAAAAATCTGTTTGTCATTGACCCAATTCCAGAATGAAGGGTCAGCTTCATTTCCTGAAGAGGAAATCATAGGAAAATGCAGGCATCTGTGGCCCTCCACCCCACCTCTGAGCATCAGGCTGTATTCTGAGTGCCACCCTTACCACCCCAGAACCTGAAACCAGCCAAAGCTGGAGAGACAGGCCAGAGGCCAGAAGTCTTGTCCCGCAGGTGCCCAAGTGTTTCCACAAGGTATTCTCTAAGTTTACCCTGCCCACCCACCAAATCCCAGGGAGGATGAGTAAAGCATCACTCTCCTTGTCTGTTCTGCTGGTCTTTGGGCGCCCCCAACAGGCCACTGTTGAAGAGCACATACAATTGACCCTCTCTGCCCAGGTAGCCTTGGGCAGGCCTAGCCACATTGGGGGAGGGATCCCCTTTGTCTTCAGCCTTGGTGGGATTTGGACCTGCTGGTGTTAGAGGATGGGTGGAGCCCTGGTCCCTAAGATTCTATGGTCTGTGGCTGGGGATAGAAGTCTAAAGTAAGCCCAGCCTTCCAGTCATCCCTTATAAGGCAGCAGACCAGTGAGTGAAGCCATCAGGGCTTATGAAACCTGACCTGACACCACCTGAATTCCATCAAGCATCCCCAGTGATACCACATGGAGAAGAAGAATCACCAAAGTGAACTTCTGTATTCCAAGGAGACTGATGGGGAAGATGGGTAATTGTACACAGCCAATGTTACAAATAATACAAATGTATAAAACAGACATGCAATTACTATAATAGCTGGTGATTTTTTCCATTATACATTTGTTCTCCTGGAACATTGACGTATGGAAGAAGACTGAGGACCAAGCTCCTGTATAGATCAATATATAGATATACACAACACATGTACATATATATTAATTACTTAGAACATTACAATAAGTTTGCACAAGAGAAAACATTTGCCAGTGACCTTCTCAGAGAAGTTAGAAAGGGGAGGTCATACAGCAGCAGTTAATTTTAATTTTAACTTTACACACTTTTCACAGCATGTTCCTGATAAGATTCTTTCTTTGTCCTCTAATCCATATTCTTTGAAGACACCCTAAGTGTCTCTGATCAGTCTCTTGGTTTCATTAATTGCTAGATACCTTCATAAAAATTTCTTTAGAAAGGGGACTCTTTCCTCTCAGTTATGGAAAAGTGATCTGAGCAGGTTCTCTTATCAGATAATCTGTCAGGTAGTGTTGGTTTGACTTTGATTTTGCTTATATGGGTTATTTTGTGATTTTTATCCCATTCTTTTCCTCAGAGTATAAATCATTTTGGGACAATGGTGAAAAAGTATGCATTTCTAGATAAACAATATATTTATTAAACCACTCAACCGGTCTGATAGTCAGCAAATAATTATTTTAATGGTACCATTCAAGAAAATTGAAATGACTCAACTAGAACTTCCAGCTATCATTAATGGGGTTGAAAACAATTCAACCCAAACATGAATTGCCTTAAAATTTGCTTATGATTTACAAAAAAATAAGTGTATGTCAGTGATGTTTGTAAATGTGGAAGTTTGCTGTGTCTGGGAAATTCAGTTTTTACAAATTCATTCTAAGCAAATTACTAAAAGACAATGTGCTATGTTCAGTAATTGTGATGAAGCTGACATTATAGAGGAGACAATTTTGTAGCTAAAGATAAAACACATGTTCCTACAGAATCCAGTGTTTAGAAGGCCCAGCTCACTTATTCTTAGAATTACATTCATACATTCACCTTCTGCAAAAACTGAAGTAAATTAGCATAAATCTAGCAATGTGCATGAATTCATTTCTGTTTTCACAAAAGTTTCATGTTCTTTCCTAACACCTTTTGAGCAAGGAACCTCATTTATGATTGTATTCCATTCCACTTAAGCATAGTTTAAAATGATATTTTTTCCTTCTGTTCATTTCCACCTGAAAACTTATTTACACACACACACACACACAAACACACACACACACACACACACACACCATCTTTTATGTCTAAGAGGAGTAGATGAAAGCAAGGCTTCCTTCCATGGGCCCAGTTTTGCCTCACATTGAGCACTTGGCCCTGGGGATAATTACTGAAACTTGCTGTGTTACTACATCTGACATGGAAGGAAAAAGATGAATCATTGATTTTAAAATTCCTAGTTGCCAAGTGAAAATGCCAAGCTTAAAGGGTTACATATTGGGTGATTCCATTTACATAACACTCTTGAAATGACAAAATTATAGAGATGAAAACAAATCAGTGTTGCCAGGAATTAGTAATAATGAAGATGGGGTGGGGATCTGAGGAGAGTGGGTAAGAAGTAAGGACTGAATAGTTCTGTACCTTGATGACATAGTGGTTAGATAAACTGACACCTGTGGGAAAAAATGGAAAAGAATAAAGAACAATGCACACATTGTATCATTTCTATTTCCTGGTTTTGATATTGTTGTATAGTCATGTCAGAAGCTTCTATTAATGGAAACTCAGGAAAGGGTATATGGGATATCTCTGCATACTATCTTTGCTAACTCCTCTGAATCTATAATTATTTCAAAATAAAAACAAAAAACCATAACTTGCATTGTAATATTCTGCAATGAAATGATATCAAAATAAAAAGACTATCTATAAGAGCATCAAAAATATAAAATACATACATCTATGAATCTGAAAGATGACAAGATCAGTACATTGATCATTTATTTTAAAAACCTTTCTTTTAGAAAAGTAAATAAATGGAGAAGTAGACTGTGTAAATGGATCTCAACCACAGTATTTGTAAGGTCTCAGTTCTATCTAAATTGATTTATGGGTTCAATTCAATCCCAAGTAAGATACCAGTACATTTTCTGAAACTAAGGAGCAGATTTTAAAATTCATATGGAAATGAAAATGACTTAGAACAGTCAAAACAATTTGAAATAAAAGAAATAGACTTAGAAGACCTAAATTACTTGATATCAAGATATAATTTAAAGCTCCATTACTCAAGAACATGTGCCTTTGCCAAATAAATAGCCAAGTCAATCTGTGAACCACAATATAAAGACCAGAAGTATCCTCATACATATGGTTAATAGATTTTCAGCAGATATGCAATGACAATTCAGGGGAGAAAATATGGGCTTTCCAATCAATAGTGTTCAAACAACCACATATTTATAACAGACTGGAATGTGAAATTTAAACTCTAAAAGTTCCATAAGAAAACTTATGAAAAAACCTCATGTTTTTTACTTAGGCAATGGTTTCTTAGCTACAGCAGCAGAAGCACAGTGTTTAAATAAATAAAATAGTACTTCATCAAAATTAAGAACTTCTGTTATTCAAAAGACATCATAGAGAGAATTAGAAAATAAGCCACAGACTCAGAGATAAAATTTGAAAATCATATATTTGTTAAATGACATATCCAAAATACAATGAGAGCTCACAGAACTCAAAAACAACAAATTTATAGATAAAATATTCAAACACTTCAAAAAAGGACAATACATTGATGTCAAATAAGCATCTAAAAAAGATGCATAAAACCATTAGACTTTAGGAAAATGCAAATTAAAATAACAACCCATCAACTCCAATAGCTAAAATTCAAGACTCAACATACCAATTGCAGGCCAGGATATGAAGGAACTGCAACCCTCACACAATGCTAGTGGGAATGTAAAATTGTATATCTGCTTTGAGAAAAAATCAGTTTCTTACAAACTAGACGAACTTCTGTAATAAGGCCCAATCATACAGAGAGAGACAATTACCTCTGGGTCTGGTTAGCAGGAACCACAGATTTTCTGTCACCACATGGAAAGTCAAGCAGGGCCCCAAAAAGAAGCCAACAGGGAGCTCCAATGGGAAAATAAAACCCAAAATTTTACTTGATTGGTGATACCAACTACACTTAAAAGATTTTGTTCAAGAAGACAAGAAGAAAATGGCAGACTGTTGGTGAAAATAATATGGGGTCTGCCCTATCTTCCTAGAAAAAATAAAGAGATGTAATTGACTTGTAATACTAGAGACTCAGAGACCCTCCTCCATTTATATTTTAAAAGGAGAGAGACAGGCCTGTCCAAAGTTGGCTGATAGCCAAGGCAGATACCCACAGGCAAAAAATTCATAAGGTAGGAGTTTTACTTAAAATGATGGAGATTGTGCCATGGGGAGAGCATTTCTTTTACCCTTCAGATAGAAGAGACATGGAGTGCATCCACAGCCCTGGGGAGGCCCCTTTGACTCAGAGTCATGGAAGATTATTTTTACTGGGAATCCCTTCTATGCAAGTTACCAGGCAGCCTTGCTAAAACAAGGATCCTACTAACAGTAAGGCTACAGACCTGGAGAACTATTGGCAGGAGATGAGAGCATCTCATATTAGTCACAGATCAGGCCTCTGCAGGCACCCCACAGGGGGCCACACATCCCTTTTCCTGAAGGGTCTCTGCCTCCTCCTCCTGCATTAAATAACCAGGTTCTACCCCTCTGGGAATTGTGACTATAGGAACAATTCTTATCCAAAAGTGAAACCTTGCAGTGTCCTCTTTTGCTCTTGCTTTCTGCACTATAGTTATTCATGCTTTAACACCTTGCCTGGAATAAACAGAAACCCTGACAATTGTATACACAAAATCACAGATGGTGCCCATCTGCCCTTCCCCATGATCTAGGTCTCAGTGGTCTCTGCATCCTCAGGTAAAGGGGGTCATCAGCCCCAGGTAGTGGCCATTGACCAGCCAAACTGTGGTCCTCCCCTGCCATCCTCCTTTCACAGTCCTCCCCAGGACTTTCACAGCCAAAGTCAGATCCCAAAGCAGAGATATAAGGAAGGGCAGCCCTGGGATAAAAGTCTCACCACCAAATATGTTGCCACAATGGACATTCTAACTAAAATACTCATTGAATTTCAGCATTGATATTATCTGGCTTTTAGTAGGTCTTTGTAAGAATCTTCAGAGTCAAGTCCCTGGTGGACTCACACTTTTGCAGAAGGGAATTAGCCAGTGATGAGATCGCACTTGGAAGTATGTGCCCACATGTCCTTGGGAAAGGCACCCACCTGAGAAGGTAGGTGTACTTCTCTGTGGCATTAAGCTTAGGAACTACTTACCTGTAGAGATGAGGCCTTTCTTGGTTATTGCATAGGAAGCTTCTGAGCTTAGATGGAAGGATGTCAGGCAGTTAACACTGGTTCCTGGAGGTGGCTCTAAGCAAGTTCTGTTAGTTATGTGTGAATGATTTCCTGTAGATGATTCTGGCCTTGGTTCAACACTTAAGATGCAATCCCAAGCATTTGCTCCTAAACCCACTAGCAGATTTTAATCATTTCTTTCAAATTCAGACATTCTGAAAGCTATAAGTTTCAGTGTAGAAGAAGCTGGGATATAGCTATAGGCTCCTCTCCACTCAAAGCCTACTTCCAACTACCACATCCCCAGGTGGTGGGTTAAAAATTGCAGGGCCTCTGGGAGACTCCCCAGTCTGGAGCAATCCCATTCTTCACTTTTCCTAGCCCTATTTGAGAATCACTGACATGGAGGTAGACATTTAGATACTAGCCAGATGAAGGTTCTAGATCTCTGTGGACATCTACTGAAAGGACAGGGCAGAGGGTTAATAGGCAGAGGGGAGGGAGGGCTCTAGGAGGGCAGGGCCTCAACAGAGGGAGCCAAGCAGCTGGGGGTAGGAGGGTTATGTGGAATGGTGAACCAGGGCTATGTCACAGATATCTGATAGTGATGTCCCTAGTGCCACAAATGGAGACTGTCCCCGGGTGCTGGAGCTGGAATAAAATGTGGACAGAGGGTTCTGGGTACAGGGAAGTTGCTTTCCAGTTCCTGCTCCTCCTTCCTCACTCCCCACCACATGTTCCCCAGCTGGGACCCACCCCCTTTCTGAATCTGGGGCCAGGACAGAAGTCTCTGCTCCCCTCCCACACCCACCCTTTCTGCCCTTGGGGCAACTAAAGAAAAAGTAGAGGAACTCCAGGCAAAGCCCCTTTGGGGTCAAAAAAGAAATACCACAAATCACAGGCTCAGGGACCACAAGCAGCACTTTAGCAGAATGAGCAGCTGTAGGGAATTTAAATGGAGGATTTTGGAGTTGACCCAGAAGATGTGACCACAAGATGACAGTAACACAGAATCTAGTCATAGGGGCTTTAATGTTTACTGCTTGTTTCCCTGCAGGAAACTTCCAGAGGCCACAGGGGGTAAGGAGTCCCCTGAAGGGGAAGCAGGACCAGGGGTTTCAATGCAGTTCGGGGCCTTATAAGCATCCGTGTCTTGCCTATAAATTAAGGGCCTATGTTGTGCCAGATTTCTGGGTTATGAACATACTAAATGGCTAAAAAATGCTTATTGAGCAAATTTAATACAATTGGATGTGTAATTTTGAGCTTGGCTGTGTCCCAAAGACCTCAATATAACTTCATTTCTTCATACGGGTATTCTCAAAAGAATTTTCTGTAAAAGGGACAGCTAGACAAGCCAGCTTTGAGAGTTTTAAAGATACTATGTCTGAGATGACTCCTCAGTATTACCAGCAATGTTAAGCCCCCTCCATAAATGCATTTGTCCTGTCCCTAGGTTGTATGAGGGCTTTCCAATGTGTAGAGATTCTTTCCAGGGGAGACTCCTCCATGCATTGCATCCCCAAGGCCTGGTTCAAAGGATGGCACGCCATTTGGAAGGTCTTTCATTTCTTGGTAGGTAGATATTTGTTTCTTAAGAGGCCAAGTAATGTCATTTATAATGGCTTCCCAATTATATTTAATGCCAACTAACTTCTCTAAAGTAAACTCTCTTGGGGACTTCTAAATCAGGTCAAAGTCCCACCTGGGTGTCTTGTGACACTTTCTGCCCTGGTCTCCAGGCCACACCCCTACTTCCTACCTCAGATAGTTGCCTAAATAAGGCTGGCTATAGGCCCTGGGGCCATGGAGGGCAAAACTGACTGCGGATATATTTACTTATAGAAACGTTCACACCAATATTGACATGTACATTTTTATATGTCTATACATATTAAAGTTCCACAACAGGCTTCTGTATCACTTTGTTGTCAGGTGCTCTGACACAATTTCACATGCTTTTATTTTCATGGAAACATGACAATTTATAACTCCTTTCCCACTCATCCTGTCCCTTTTATTCTCTACTCCACATGTCACTTCCTAAATTCAGGATAAAT
>JAQZBX010045743.1:0-20965 GCA_029593785.1 Cabassous unicinctus | reverse complement strand
TGAAAATAAATAAAATTACAGAAAACCAACATTAATAACTCAATAGTTAGGTAAAACAACTAAAAACAATTCCTAAAAATTCACCATGCCAGTAGAGTTGCGCCATACATTTCTCTTTATTGGGAAACAGGTTTTCACATGTCATCTAAGAACTAATCTTTGGATTGATCCCAAGTTATGGCACTTGTAGAGGAGCCATTTTAGGTGAAAAACCTCAGCCCCCTAACCAGAAGTAATATATCTTATAACCATGTCAAGTATAGTTCCAGGGTCCTTTCAGGAGATGTTTCCAGTTATGAGAACTGTGGCACTCAGGAAAGCCTAAAGTTGTGGCCTTTAGCCAGGAAAGTAAACGTCATGTTTGGTCTTCCAATACAGGTATATTCTACAAATGATTATTTTTATTATAAGCAATATCATAAGTAATATTTCATAGTGCCACCTAAATTACACTTTTACTCGGGTTTCAGGGAAGTAGTATTAGGGAGTTAACCTTAGGTCAAATTTGTCCTTAGAGAAGTCTAAAGGATTTTGTTAATTCTTTACCACAAAGGAGATGATACACATCATCAGGCACCTTAAATGCTATGCTGCTTCTCTGTAGAATTGTGAAAGTACACATTCCATAGAAGTCTAGTTGTACTATAACATAGGCAGAAAATAAGGACACAGGATGGTGGTATTAGAAAGGGTCTACCTACCCTGTGTCTCAAGTGCAGGTTTTTTGTTGAAATTATGAAACACCTCTAGTTTTCATAAAACAGATATGAGTATGATACTCTGCAATCCTCTAGCTTATCTTTTACAAATTTTCAAGTTTTGTGCAATACCTTATTAGTACTGTGCCTAGGCTGCAGATATAATTTTAACACAATTATATATTCTTGTTTGATCTTGATGGTTTTTTATTCTTTTTAGGAGGTACTGGGGATTGAACCCAGGGTCTTATACATGGGAAGCAGGCATTCAACACTGAGCTACATCCACTCCCGAATGAGAGTTGTTTTTTTCATTTGTTTTCTGTTTGTTTTTAGGAGATACCAGGGATTGAACCTGGGACCTCATACACGGGAAGCAGGACCTCAATCACTTGAGCTGTATCTGCTCCCCTTGATGGCTTTTACAATTGTTTCTCAGTTTATACCAAGGTTATCTCACATATTTGTCTTTTTACTTTAAAAACATTTAATAGCTGGGTGAAAGGTAAAACTGAACTCTCAGCTGAAACAAATAAAAATAGTAATATTTGAATTTTCATAAAGATTTTAATGCAATTCCCTGAAAAGAGACTATACTTTAAAAGAAAGAAATTCTTGGTGGCTATGACCTCCAACCTGGCTCTCCTCTCCCTGCAGCCAGCCCTACTAGAATCTGGCCTATGGCCCTATATCAATGGTCTAGCAAAGTCCAAGGTAGTGGCCATGGCAGTATTTCTATGGCCTGCTATTGACTGTGTTGTATAATGTACAAAATTTGGATCACAGTATTGTTAAAATTTAACATATATGGAACATAAGTAAAACATAGAAACCAACAACAGAGTTCACTTTTTTTTTTCATGAATTTTAAAATTTTGTCAGATATTGGCAAATAAAGCAAGAACTAAATACATTCAGAAAGTGTAAATAGGAAACAAATGGAACGTCTAAAAAGTAGAATAGAATGTAAAAATTTTACTACATCAGTCCAATAACTATTTCAAGATGGCCTATGGAAAAACTCACAAAGATTTATGACAAAACATTGCAAATTAAATCATAAACAGAAAGAAAACAGAATAAAGAGAAATGAACAAAGCCTTAGAAACCTGTGGGACAATACTGAGTAGCCGAAGATAAACACAAGTGGAATCCCCAGAGACATTTGAACAGTAAACATTTTTAATTTTTTTAAAGATTGATTTTATTTATTTATTCCCCAACCAACCATTGTTTGTACTTGTTGTCTGCTCTCTGTCCATTCGCTGTGTGCTTGTCTTCTCTTTAGGAGGCACCAGGAACCAAACCTGGGACCTCCTATGTGGGAGAAAGGTGCTCAATTGCTTGAGCCACAACAGCTCCCTGAGTTGTTGTGTCTCTCTTTGTCTTTCCACTTTGTGTCTCCTAGATCTGTCATCTTGATGCATCATCTTCATGGGTCAGCTTGCAGTGCCTGCCTGTCATGCTAGCTTGCTGTCTTGTTCATCTTCTCCAAGAGGCACTGGGAACTGAACTCAGGACCTTCCATGTACTAGGGGAGAGCTCAATTTCTTGAGCCACACCCGCTTCCCAACATTTTTAATTTTGAAGAAGTCCAAAGTATCTTTTTTCAATGGTTTGTGCTTTTGTGTACTATCTCAGAAATCTTTAGCTACTTCAGAGTGACCAAGACTGTCTCCTAAATATGTCTCTAGAAATTTTACAGCTTTGTCTTTTGATTCGTGTCTATGATACATTTTGAGTTAATTTTTGAGTATGATATGGTAAAAGTTTTACTGTTAATTTGTTCCATATTTATACATATGCTGAAAACACTTTCTTTCCAATTTAATTACCTTTAACATTTTCCTAAAAAAACAATTTACCGTAAAAGGTGGATCTGTTTGTGGGCTGGGTTTTCCAATACATTGATCTATATGTATATCTTTCACCAATAACATCCTGTCTTGATTATTGTAGCTTTATGTTAAGTCTTGAACTCATGCAGTGCAAATCACCCAACTTTGGTCTTCCTTTCCATAACTGCTTCCACTATTCCATAGTTTGTATAACCAAATACATTTTAGAACCATATTTTTTAAATGTCCTGTTAGAATTTTAATCCAAATTGCACTGAATTAATAGATCAATTTTTGGAAAATCAATTTAGAGTCTTCCAACTCATGAGAATGTTAAATCTCTCTGTACTGACTTAGTCCTCTTTAATTCCTGTCAGTAAAGTTATGTAATTTTTAATGAGGTTATGCAGAACTTTTCATAAATGAACTCCTAAATATTTCATAAGTTTTGATGTATTTCAAGTGCATATTTTCTGTTTTCATATTCTCATGTTTCCTGCTAGGATATAAATAAAAAATTGATTTTTTTACATTAACCCTGCATCCAGCAACCTTAGTAAATTGTTTCTAGTATAGGCTTCATAGACTTCTTAGAATTTTCTGCATGAAAAATTATGTTATCTTCAAATGGAGGCAGCTTTTCTTCTTCCTGCGTCATCTTTATGTTTTTATTGCTTTGTAATGCCTTATTTCAATGTCAAGGATCTCCAGCAAAATTGAATAAAAGTGGTTAGAATTGGCTTCTTTGCCATTTTCACAAAAGTGGAAGGAATCACTCAATATTTCACCATTTTAATTATAAAGTTCAATGATAAAGCTTATTCAAAGATGCTCTTTTTCTGTTGTGTTTTGTTTCTCTCCCCTTTCCTTACTTCTTTCAGATTATTTCAATGTTTTTTGACTTATAACTTAAATTATCCATTAAGAAAATGAATCAACTCTGAAATTATTTCTTAGTGGTTCCTCTCAGGATTACAGTACATGTCACTCAATATTCACAGTAACTTATGCTAATGTTTTATCAATGTACATATAGTGTCCCTGCAAGCTCATATGTTTATTTTCCCTTATCACCTAATACAGTCATATATGTGTTACATGTATATAAAAGACATTAAAAGACAATGTTATAAATTTTGCTTTGGTACATAATCTTATAACCTGTCACTTTGCTGATGTAATTTATTAGTTCTAGTAGCTTTATTGTGGATTTTTCAGGATTTTCTAGGGTAGGATCATATCATCAATATATTTCCTCCTTTCTTATTTGGGTGGCTTTTGGAGTGTTTTTCTTTCAATCAGGAAAGGATGTATTTTGTCAAATGCCTTTTCCACATCAATAGAAATAATCATGTGATTTTTCTTCTTCAATTTATTAATGTGGTGTATTATATTGATTGATTTTCTAGTGTTCAACCACCCTTGCAAATTGGGATAAAACCTACTTGATCATGGTATATAATTTTTTTGATGTGCTTTTGAATTTGATTAGCAAGTATTTTTGGTGAGGATTTTTCCATCTATATTTATTAGAGAAAGTGGCCTGTATATTTTCTTTTCCTATAATATCTTTATTTGGCTTTTGTTTTAGGGTGATATTGGCTTCTTAAAATGAGTTTGGTAGTGTTCTCTCCTGTTCAGTTTTTTTTTTTTTGGAGAGCCTGAGGAAGATTGGCATTAGAACTTCTTTGAATGATTAGTAGAACTAACCTGTGAAGCGATCTGGTCCTGGGTTTTTCATTTTTGGGAGGTTTTTGATGACTGTTTCAATTTCTTTGCATGTGATTGGTTTGTTGAGGTCTTCCATTTCTTTTAGGGTCACTGTAGGTTGTTCCTGTGTTTCTAGGAATTTGTTTATTCATCAGTGTTGTCTAGTTTGTTGGCATACAGTTGTTCATGCTATTATCTTGTGATTTCTTTCATTTCTGCATGGGCAGTGGTAATTTCCCCCATCTCATTTCTGATTTTATTTACCTGCTTCTTCTTTCTTTCTTTCTTTGTTACTCAGGCTATGGGTTTGTCAATTTTGTTGATCGTCTTGAAGAAAAAAATTGTTTTTGTTGACTATATATTTTTTAAAGGAAGCACCAGGGATTGAACCCTGGACCTTGTACATGGTAAGCAGGTGCTCAACCACTGAGCTACACCTGTCCCCCTCTATGTTTTGAAAATCTCCATTTCATTTATTTCAGTTCTAATCATACTTTTTTTCCTTCTGCTTGCTTTGGGATTACTTTGCTGTTTTTTCCCCTAATTCCTCCAGGTGTGCTGTTAGGTCTTTGATTTTAGCTCTTTCTTCTTTTTTCATGTTAGCATTGAGGACTGTACATGTCCCTCTTAGCACTGCCTTCACTGTATCCCATAAGTTTTGATATGTTGTTTTCTCATTTTCATTTGTAACCAGATATTTACTGATTTCTCTTGCAATTTCATCTTTGACCCACAGATTATTTAAGAGTGTATTGTTTAGGATGGTGATGCCCACTTTGCTTCTGATTGAGAAGGGCTTCAATTCCATAGGCAGATGGATGGAATTGTCTTGCTTGCAGTTATAGATACACTTTGTTTTTTTCAGATGGGCATTGTGCATCATCCTCCTTTTTTTGTTTAACTGGTAAAGTCCAATGAACTGGAGAGTAGCTATGGGCTACAACTCTGCTGAGATTCAGAGCTCATCTGGCATATGAAGAGCCAGAAGACTTAAGTCTCTGGGACACATATTTAATGGGTATAGTGCTAATTATAGGTTTAAATAAAAGAGGCTTAAGAACCATGTGTAGGAAAATTATAAATGAGTCTAACGCTGATACAATGGGGAGATAGGTTATCATATATTTCAAGGTAAAGACCACCGACAGGTTGCCCTGCCTATAGTGTCTAGAAGTGTCTAGAGTGCTTAGGAGCCCCCTGCTTGAGTCACTGTTTACTGAAGCAGTCAATGAGTTCCTCCTGAGATGTGTGTAAGTGTAACTTCTGGAATGACCTCCTGATCCCTTTGAACACTCTTAGCTAAAGAAACTCATCTGTATTTAATATTTCCCAAATATACAGATGAGATCTTTTTCCAAATGCATTGCTAGTTGGCGCTGGGTAATAATCATTTGGTGCCAGGGAGACTCATCCCCGGGAGTCATGTGCCAATGTCAGGGGAAGGTAGTGAGTTTTTATGCTGAGTTTGGCTTAGAGAGAGTCCACTTTTGAGCAACAAGGAGGCTTACAGGAGCTAACACTTAGGCAATATATAATACTAGGCTAAGTTTCAATTTCACAAGAACAAGGTTCATAAGTACAAGAATCAATATCAAGGGCCTGGAATATTGGTCTGTCCTCCTTTGCTAGGCACTGCCCATGTACTCAAGGGATTCTTGCCACTCTATTAGAGAAAGTAGCAGAACTCCCCAGGATGGGAATTCAATATTCTGTTGATTATTGTGTGGATCTCCACCCACTGAGACAATACCCCATGACAACTTGAACACATTCATATTCCATAGAGGCATGCCCCAGATGCATCCATCCCACCGCCACCCACGGATACCCCACACCGGTGATCCTCCACTGCCACAGTTGTGACCCTTTTCCAACCCCAAAACTCACCCAAAAGAAACCCAAAATATAAATAAATAAAAATAATGAAAAAATTTAAAAAAAAACAACAAAACTCTTGCATGTGTCTTTCATAATCGTGAGATCTGTTATCTTTTATGCATCCCCAAATTCTCAAGAACATTGGAATTGTTCTGCATGATATTGCAATGAAGGATAGTGACCATTATACATTTTGGGAAAATTTATAAAATTTCATGGTGAAAAGTGTAAACCATAATGTAAGCTATAGACCATGGTTAATAGCAATGCTTCAATATGTGTCCACCAACTATAACAAAATTACAAGACTAAGGATCTTGTTAATGTGGGGAAGTGTGGGAGGGGGAGGGAGTGGGAAATATGGGAATCCCCTATTTTTTTATGTAACATTTATGTAATCTAAAGTTTCTTTAAAAAAAACAAACAAACCAGACTAATGAAAGATGTTGTTAATGGGAAAAAGTGTATGAGAGGGAGGGGGTGGGGTATATGGAAATCCCCTATTTTTTTTTTTAACTGTAACAGTATTTATTTTTCAATGGTTGAATTATGTGTTTTTCTTACTTTCTCCTTTTTTTTCCAACTGAATATTCTAATTTTTCCACAAAAATAAAAAAAATTAATACAATGCATTTTACTGAGAAAGTGAATAGGAGGAGACAGAATGGAATGGATTGAATATTGAGATGTGCATTCAAATTTTTTTACATAATAAATTTTCTCTGCAGTTCTCCTTGAAATGCTGTCATCTAAAGCTCTCTGTGTCCTCAGTTTACATTCTGCCAAATGGGGATATTTGTACCTTCTCTGCATCCCAGGAAGACAGGTATGGTAAGTCAATGTCCATGGCATGCTTCAAGAATTGCAAAGCAATCTTACAAACGCTGTCATATCCTTCATACACAAGCCCCTGAAAAGGAACAGACCTGAAGCCTGGGGATTTTGTATATTATATAAATTTGTATATTTCCATTTTTTTAGATATATTTTTATGAAGGAAGTTGTGAACTAACAAAACAATCATATACTTGTGTAGAATTCCCATAGAAATGTGGAACAGTTGTTACATATTATGAGAAAATATCATCAGACTATTACCACTAACTATGCTCCATAGCGAACATTTGGCATATTTTTTCCATATCCCCTATTATTAACACAGTCCATCTTTGGCATTATTGTGAGACTATTACAGTAGTACTGTTAACCACAGTCCATAGGTCAGAGCAGTTGTATTTTCCCATGCTTCTCCACACTCCCAACTCCCTGCGATAATGATGTACATCCATTCTAGTTCACAGAAGGACACTCATGCATCTGTACCATCAACCACAATTCTCATCCACCTCTGTGTTCATTGTGTTTTCAGCCCCTAGATTATTCTCTAACTTTCTTTCAATTGAGATTTACATCCCTAGACTACCCTTTTCAGCCACAATCCCATTTATAAACCAGCTGCTACTCACTATAATGTGTTACCATCAGCTCTATCCATTTTCACACTTTTACAGTGAAGTTAATTAAAACTTCTACGTACATTAAGCATCAGTATTTCTTCACAGCCCTCCTCTTATCTCCTAATAACCTAAACTCTCGGTTTTAACACCAGGCGTTTATCTTCCTATTTACCTCACATTAGTGAGACCAAGCAATATTTTTCCTTTTGTGTCTGGCTTATTTCATTTAGCATAATGTCTTCAAGATTCATCCATGTTATCTATCATATGTGTTCCAATTTCATTTCTTCTTACTGCAGCATAATATTCCAAGGTATGTATATACCATATTTTGTTTCTCCTTTCATTGTTTGATGGACACTTGGGTTGTTACCATCTTTTGGCAATTGCGAACAATGCCAGTATGAACATCGGTGTGCAGATGTCTGTCTGTGTCACAGTTTTCATTTCTTCTGGATATATTCCCAGTAGAGGAATTGCTGGATCATATGGCAATTTTATTTTAGCTTCCAGAGGAACAGCCAAATTGCCTTCAACAGAGGCTGCACCATTTTACAATCCCACCAACAGTGAAGAAGTGTTCCTATTTTTCTACATACTCTCCAGAATTTATTGTATTCTGTTTGCTTTTTTGAAAAAATAATGGTCATTCTATGTGGTGTGAGATGTTATCTCATCACTGTTTTGATTTGAATTTCCCTAATAGCTGGTGATACTGAACGTTTTTTCATGTGATTTTGGGCCATTTGTATTTCCTCTTTGGAGGAAAATCTATTTAAGTCTTTGGGCCATTTTTAAATTGGATAACTTGCTCCTTTATTGTTCAGTTGGATGATCCCCATATAGAATGGAAATCAAACCAATATATGTGGTTTCCTAATATTTTCTTGCATTGAGTGTGCTGCCTTTTCGCCTTCTTGACAAAGACCTTTGAATCACAAAAGTGTTTGAGTTTGAGGAGGTCCCATTAATCCATGTTTTCTTTCATTGCTCCTGCTTTTGGTGTGAGGTTTAAGAATGCACGGCCTACCACCAGGTCTTGAAGAAGTTTTCCTACATTTTCTTCTAAGAGCTTTATGGTTCTAGCTATTAGGTTTTTGATCTATTTTCAGTTAGTTTTTGTTAAGGTGTCAGATAGGGGTCCTCGTTCTTTCTTCTGGCTATGGATATCCATTTTTCCCAGCACCATTTGCTAAACAGACTGTTCTGTCCCAGTTGGGTGGGTTTGACAGGCTTGTCAAAAGTCAGTTAGCCAGGGATGTGAGAGTCTGTTATGAACCACCAATTCGGTTCCATTGACTACTTGTCGATCTTTATGCCATATCATGCTGTTTTTACCCCTGTAGCTAGGTAATATGAATTAAAGTCCAGAAGTGAAATCCCTTCAACTTTGCTTTTCCTTTTTCAGATGTTTCTGTCTATTCTGGGCCTCTTGTCCTAACAAATGAATTTGATATTGTGTTTTCTATTAATTAAAAAAATGCTGATGGAATTTTTATCGGGATTGCATTGAATCTATCAATTTGCACAGAATTGACACCTTATGATATTCAGTCTTCTAATCCATAAGCATGGAATGTTCTTCAAATTATTATGGTCTTTTAAAATTTCTTTAAGTAATGCATTGTAGTTTTCTGAATACAATTGCTTTACATCCTTGGTTAGGTTCATTCCTAAATATTTGATTCTTTTAGTTGCTATTGTAAATGGAATTTTTTCCTGACTTCCTCCTGAAATTGCACACTATTGTGTAGAAACACCACTTATTTTTGTGTATTCATTTTGTATCCAGGCACTGTACTGAAGCTTTGTTGTAGTTTTTTCTGGACTTTCTAGGTTTAGAATCATATCATCTGTGAATAGCAAAAATTTTACTTCCTTTCGATTTGGATCCTTTTCTTACATTATTCTTCTAGCTAGAATTTCTAGAAGTATATTGAACAACAGTGGTGACAGTGGGCATTCTTGTCTTATCCCTGATCTCAGTGGGAAAGTTTTCAGTTTATCACCTTTGAGTACATTGTTAGCTTTGCGTTTTTCTCATATGGCCTTTATCATGTTGAGAAAGTTTCCTTCAATTCCTATCTTTTGGAGTATTTTTATTAAGAAAGGGTTCTGTATTTTGTCAAATGCCATTTCTGTGACAATCAATAGGCTCGTGTGATTTTTCTTCTTTGATTTATTAAGGTAGTTTATGATGCTGATTGATATTCTTGTGCTGAACCACCCTTGCCTGCCTGGTATAAAACCCACTTGATCTTGATATATAATTCTTTTAATGTGTTTTTGGATTTGATTAGCAAGTATTTTGTTGATGATTTTTGTATCCATATTCATTAGGGAAATGAGTCTGTATTTTTCTTTTTTCATAATATCTTTACCTGGCTTTGGTATTAGGGTGATATTGGATTCATAGAATGAGTTTGGTAGCATTCCTTCTTGTTGAAATTTTGAAAGAGCTTAGATAAGATTGTTATTAAATCTACTTTGAATGCTTGGTAGAACTCACCTGTGAGACCATCTGGTCCTGGGCTTTTGCTTTTGGGGAGTTGTTTGAAGACTGTTTCAATCTCTTTACTTTTGATTCATTTGTTGAGGTCTGCTATTTCTTCTAGGGTCAAGGTAGGCTGTTTGTACATTCCTAGGAATTTTTCCATTTCATCTACATTGTCTAGTTTGGTGGCATAGAGTTGTTTATAGTATCCTCTTATGATCTCTCTTATTTCTGCAAGGCAGTGCTAATGTCTCCATTTTCACTTTTCATTTCATTTAGTAGTATGTTCTCTCTTTTTTTCTTTGTTAGTCTAGCTAAATGTTTGTAAATTTTTAAAATTTTGAAGAACAAACTTTTGATTTTGTTAATTCTCTATTGTAATTGTTTTCTCAATTTCATTTATTTCTACTCTGATCTTGGGTGTTTCACTTGCTTTGTGAATAGTTTGCTGTTCTTTCTCTAGTTCCTCCAGCTGTGTAGTTAGGTAATTGATTTTAGCTTTCTTCTTTTTTAATGTTAGCATTGAGGGCTATAAATTTCCCTCTCTGTACTGCTTTTGCTGCATCTTATATGTTCTGACAGATTGTGCTCTCATTTTCATTCATCTCGAGCTATTTATTGATTTCTCTCCCAATTTTTTCATTGACCCACTGGTTATTTAAGAGTGTGTTGTTTAATCTCTTTATATTTGTGAGTTTTCCCTTTTTCTGCTTCTTGTTCATTTACAACTTTATTCCATTATGATCAAAGAAAGTGCTTTGTATAATTTGATCTAGTTGAATTTATTGAGATCTGCTTTGTGGCCCAACATATGGTCTATCCTGGAGAAAGATCCAGGACCTCTTGAGGAGAATGCATATCCTGCTGTTTTGGAGTGCAATGTTCTATATATGTCTATAGCTTTAGCCCATTTATAATATTATTCAAGCTTTCTGTGTCTTTATTGATTCTCTGCCCAGATATACTATCCAATGCTGATAGTGGTGTATTGAAGTTTCCAACTATTATTAATATAGACATATCTATTTCTTCCTCAAGTTTTGCCAATGTTTGCCTCATGTATCTTGGCACATCCTGGTTCAGTGACTATACATTTATGATTGTTATTTTTTCCTGGTGAATTGCCTCTTTTATTAATATATAATGTCCTTCCTTGTCTCTAGTAACAGTTTTGCTTTTAAAGTCTATTTCATCCAATATCAGTGTAGCTACTTCAGCTTTTTTTGGTTACTGCCACCATGGAATGTCCTCTTCCAGCCCATCACTTTCAACCTATGGGTATCCATGGGCCTAAGGTAAGTCTCTTGCAGACAGCATATAGATGGCTCCTATTTTCTTATCCTTTTCACCGTCTGTGTCTTTTGATTGGGGAGTTTAATCCATTTACATTCAATGTTATTACTGTAAAAGTAGTTTTTATTTCACCCATTTTGACCTTTGGTTTTTATTGTCATATTTTATTTTCACCACTCTTTTGACAGTTTTAGTTACTTCTGCTGATATAGTCTTCATTTCTAGACTCTCTTTCAATCCTCTCTCTCCTGTCTTTTCTTTTCAGGCTGTAGCACACCATTTAGTATTTTCTGCAGAGCTGGTCTCTTAGTTACAAACTCTCTGTTTCTGTTTATCAGTGAATATTCTAAACTCATCCTCATATTTGAAAGAGGAATTTTGCCAGATATAAGATTCTTGACTGGCAGTTTACCTCTTGCAGTATATTAAAGATATCCTATCCCTGCCATCTTGCCTTCTTGGTTTTGATGAGAAATTGGCAATTTATCTTATTGGGTATTCCTGATATGTTATGCATTGCTTTTCTTTCACTGCTCTCAGTATTGTCTCTTTGTCTTTGGCATTTGACATTCTTTTTAATATGTGTCTCAGAGGTGGTCTATTAGAATTTATTCAGATGGGATTATATTGTGCTTCTTGGACACAGATATCTACATCCTTCAATAGGGTTGGGAAATTTTCTATCACTATTTCTTCAAATATTCCACTGCCCCTTTACCCTTCTCTTCTCCTCCTGGTACACCCAATACATGTAAGTTTGCATATCTCTTCCTGTCATTTAGTTCCCTGAGGGACTGGTTCATCTCTTCCTGTTTCTTGGTGTGGATTGTAAATATTTGGTGGTGTCTTGGCATCTGGCTTACTAGACATATTTATTCTGGGTATAGATTTTCTTTCTTTACTTTAGGGATTTCTTGTCCTTTTTTGCTTGTTGTTTGTTTAGTAGGAATTTAGGATGTAGTTGGTTATATGTTAGGAGGGTGATGCTGTCCACTTTTCCCCAGGGACTGATGAAGGTTCTCCCACCTTTCTCCTCTTCCAGGGGTAGGGACAGAGCCACAGCCATGTGTAGTAATCTAAGTTGTGCAGCCAAGACAATATGTAGTTGCCTGGGAAGACTGATGAAGCTTCATTCCCTTTCCTCCTCTGCCTGGGGCAGGGCTGGAGCTGCAGATGTCGGCAACAATCTATGCAGTTTGGGTCAAAAATGACTTCAGTTGCCAGGTAGACTGACCTAGCACTGCCTCCCCACTGCCGTGGAGGTTCAGACCCTCTTGAGTGCTCAACAATATAATCCATGTGGATAGAATATGCCTGCAACTGCCCTGAGAGGTTAAGTGAGTACTGTACCTTTTGTCCTTTAGGGGTTGGGAATTGAAGCACATGTGCCCAATAGTTCATTTCAGATAGGCCAAAAGTGACTGCCATTGCACAGAGAGGCTGAGGAAATACTAGCCCCCACTTATCCTATAAAGATGTGAGGTGGATCAACAGACACCAACAGTTCAGTCCTTGTAGGCTGAAATTACTTGTCATTGCCCTGAAAGACTGAGGAAACACCAGCCCCCTCCTAGAGTATGGGGGTGTAAGGGTGGAGATGGAATCAAAGGCATTCAACAAACCAGTTTGTGCAGACTGAAAGAATGTGCACTTGCCCAGAGAGGTTGAGGAAACACAGCTCCTCTCCTATCCGACTGAGGCGTGGGGATGGAGCCCCACATGTCCAACTATTCAGTGTGTACTGGCAGTAAGAGCCTGCAATTACAAAGAAAGACTGATGCAGGTCCCACAAGCTTACTCACTGCAGGAGGCAGGGCTGGGGTCTAGGCAAGGGATGCAGTCTGATCTGAGTTGAAATAAGCAGGTTCCTACCAGCACTGTGAATTTCAATTACCCTGGCTTCCCCTGGTAACAGTGGCGGGGTTAAAATGGCAGCTCATGGGCTCTTTCTGACTTGGACAGTTTTAAACTTTAGCTGTTCTTAGGATTATGCTTTAGCCAGCCGAATTTACTAATCAGTAGTTGGAGTCGGTGGCCAACCATCTCTTTCTCCCTCTTTTTTGGGAACTGGAGCTTCCAACTCCAGGAATGGGATAGCTCCTGAGTTCTCTTGAGCCACCAATGAAGGATGGGCACTGGCCGTGGTGTGGATGCTGTACTCGTGCAATTTCACTGCAGATGGGCCATCTCCTCTTTCCAGTCTTTTAAGGATGTTGCAGTATGCTCTTCTGGTCTCCTGGGCCCTCCAAACAAGTGCATTAGACAGCTCTGGGTGATTACTAACTGCCCTCTAGGACAAGTTGACACTTGAAGCTCTTTACTCAGCTGCCATCTTGCCCCTTCCCTGGAATCCCCTTTATTTTTCATCTATCACTTATGTACTCTAAAGCTTCCTTAAAAATTAAATAAAAAGGAATAAAAGAGTAGTGTTTATTCTCCATATATTTGTGAATTTTCCCTGTTTCCACTTGTTATTGATTTCCAGCTTCATTCCATTATGATCAGAGAAAATGGTTTGTATAATTTCAATCTTCTTAAATTTATTGAGATCTGACTTATGACACAACGTATGTTCTATCCTGGAGAACGACCCATGAGCTCTTTAGAAGTATGTATACCCTGCAGTTTTGGGGTGTAATGTTTTATAAATGTCTGTTAGGTCTAGTTACTTTATCATATTATCCAAGCTCTCTGTTTCCTTATTTATCCTTTGCCCAGATATTCTATCCAATGCTAAGAGTGGTGTATTGAAGTCTCCAACTAACATTGTAGAGATGTCTATTTCTCCCAATGTAAAGATCACTTGAAGATTTATCTTTAATTAAGGTGTGGCTCTACTCAATGAGGTTGGGGCTTAATCTGGGTTACTGGAAATATTTATAAACAGAAGAAATCCAGACATAGTGAGACAAATTCATGAGGAGGAGCTAGAAGCAGAACGTCAGCAAGAACTTGGAAGAGAAAGAGAGGATATCCCTGTCAGAGAGGAAATTCAAAGAACCCCTAGGATTGCCGGCAAGCCAGTCCCAGAATGCCACAGTCTTTGGGGATAAAGTAAGCTTTGCCAATATCTAACCTTCAGACTTCCTCTAGCCCCCAAACTGTGAGCTATTACATTCCTGTTGTTTAAGCCAATCCATTGTGTGGTATTTGTGGTAGCAGATCAAAAAACTAAGACAACGTAACTTTTTTGGAAAAAAAGATTCGGTACAATGCTGGTAAAAGACAACATTAATTTTTTTTACTGCTCTCATTTCAATGATTTTCTATCAAATTATGAGCATAACCCAGAGTTTCCGGGCTGTTCTCAATTATTAACATCATTTCAGTTATTAAAAATCCAGACCACACTATAATAAAATCTTCAATCCATTCAAATTTAAAAATTCTCCTCTCAACTCCCATTACTCAGTGTCCAATTTGCATGTGATTCAGGCTCAGAAACTTGTATAAGAAGCAAGGGCAGTAGTTTATGTTAAGCATTTCCAGGAATTCCTCATATTGGTATTAGCTTGCCTTATTCTACTAAGCTGCCTTGGGCTCTTCCTGTGCTGTAGATGTAGAAGGGACAAGAGGTAAGCAAAAGTGAGGCTGTACTTGGCTAGAGATAAAGTCATCTTCTCAGGGTTAGGCTCTTTCAGGCATTAGAGAGATACCAGTCTCTATGCCCTTCATATTCTAGGACTTACACAACAAACTCCGAGGGTTTCTCAGATATCTTTTTGTCTTGTAATTGGAGGTGGATGGGGACTGCATCTCTATCTTAGTTTAGTTTGAAAGAGACTAATCTGCCCAGTGGGCAGATGCTGAGACAATGATTTTACTAGAGGTTCTTCACTGGGGAGATGATCTCAGGAATCAGGGGTGAAAGAGAGAAGGTGAAGCAGACAAGGTGGAAAAAGCAGTACAACGGGTGTGTGAAAGAGGTCACTAGGAGAACATCAGTGGCTTAATTTCACTGTGATGTGTGGGAAGCACAGAGATCGACTTCCAAAATTGTTCTAATGAAGGACAGGAGAGGGTTTTTTACATTAAAAATTTTTATATAAAAATTCAATTTACATCCAGTTCCACCTCATATTCCCCAAGGTACCTAAAGGCATGTCTTACAGATATCAATATCAAATACATATTGATGAACATATATTGAATGGGTAAAGATAAGATTACCTTTTACCTGAAGTTCATACTGAGCATTCTGTAATTAGAAATATCAAAGTAAACTGGGAGCTTGTGTTTAGCTATAAGACAGTTTGTTATAGTAAACTTCCCAACAATTATTAAATGAAAACTATAGAACTATGCACTAACACCTAGAGAGAAACAAAAGAATAAATTGACCACTTGAGAATTGACAAGCCTTAAAGATTAGCTGTGTTTGTAGGACTTGAATTGTTAAATATCCACTCGAGAATGTGATAATTATCCATGGTGCTTTTGAATTCACATTACAATCTCTAGAGTCTTCACAGATTTATCTTCAAAGACTAACAAAAAAGGTAGATAGGTATAAAACCACAATGATTTTGGCTTTATTACTAAAAGATGATTAGCTGTTATTACAGGAGGTAAGATTCTGGCTTTTGTGAATGATTATGATAGATTGATTTTTTCATTTACTATTTGAGAACACTTTACTCTCTAATGGTGGCTCTGTACTCACAAGCCATAGAACATGGAAGATGCTATCAAACAATCAGCTGGTAAGCAACTTGGGTTGACATACTCTACTTCCGCAATTTGTTTCATGTGAATAAACAGACATAATCCAAGTTACCATAATTCCTTTTTTACCTACTCATAACACCACAAACTCACACGGTCTTGCAATACTATGTAAACTCTCATTGAGTCTAATATGTAAGAATATCGTCAAAGAAGTTCTTGCACATAAGTTATTTATACTCCAATGTCCTCCGATTCAGGGCTAAGCAAAGGTTACCAAGCAATGTTATTTATGGCCTACAAGCCCTGGGCAGGGAGCTGCCCTGAGACACATATGATGTGATGCCTGCAAAGACCACTCAATTATAATAATGTCACTAGCTTTGAGATGCTCTGGAGATTCATTGTTAGTAAATACCTTTGCAGATAAACTTGCTTCTTTTACGGGTCTGAAAGCTTTTGCTTCACGGGCAACAAGACACTGTGGACAAGCTCAGAACATAAAGCCAGAAAATGTGAAGATGAGAGATAGCTGTCCACTAGCTGGTTGATCTTGGGCAAATTTCTTAACTTTTTAAGATACATTTTATTTATTCAGCTGTGTATTATGTCAAAAATAATATTATTCCATTCTCTAATACTCCAATTAGAAAAACACTGTTACAAAAGAAAAGTATTTCCTTTATTTGTATAAATTTATTTTAATTACATTTTGTATATAAAAAATTTTTGCATAATGATTGCATTGGTATTTTATTCAACTTGATAAAAGAAAAATATGTTAAAACATAAAAAGTAAAATATATTCAATAAGTTTATGATAGGTGTCCTCATTCATAACCCTTATTTGAAATTTCTTTATGGCTTAGTATCAGGAATAACTATATTTCCCCTTTAAAAAATGGTCTTCTTTAACTGGTATACATTGTGAGATATGTAACATTTTAGACATTTCTTTTATACATTAGCTGCCAGACAACTTAAAGGCTAATTTGGTATGTACTCATTGCCAAGTATATTGGCTTTTGTGGTAAGTAGTACTTAACTTCATGTATAACATATTTACTAAAGAAATGATCTGTAGTCAGGCTGTCCAAAGTTCCTATTCTTTTTCACAACTTGCTGCATGGCCTTGTGCAAGTCGTATATCCTCTTTCACACTCAGTTTCCTCCTTTTAAAATAATAATGAAAGTATTCAATTTTATTAAAAGGAAAAAAGTAAAGCTATATTTATTTATAATATTTAACCCTATGTTTATTATTTATTAACTACATAAAAAATGTTAATAGTTTCTCAAGTCTTCATCATATAACAACACATATAATATATATCTTTATTTTCCTAACCTCAGCCTTTTTAAATTTTCCTCAGTTTATATACTTTATTATTTGGTTCTAAAGGAACTTTAAATGCATTTTTTAAAAAAATATGATATGAAAACAAAAGCTACATGATTTGAAGGAAGTTTTCTGGTGTTTCTGTTAAAAAAATTTTTTTGAAAATACAGATACTCTAATCATTACTTGATGGACTAATGCTTTCTTTATAAAGACTCCCCTTTTATATGGTAAAAAATGGAACCATAAATTCATAACTTCTTTAATATTAATTTTTTTCATTACAGTGTCTCTTTGATACCAGCAACACTGTCATGGAATCCCTGGTGGATGGGAACCACACTGCAGTGACAGGATTCATTCTACTGGGACTAACAGATGATCCGAAACTTCAGGCCATCCTCTTTGCGCTCATCCTATGCATCTACCTGGTAACCATATCTGGCAATCTCAGCACAATCATTCTTATCAGAGTCTCCTCTCAGCTGCGTCATCCTATGTATTTATTCCTGAGTCACTTGGCTTTTGCTGACATAGGTTACTCATCTTCTGTCACTCCCAATATGCTTGTAAACTTCCTGGTGGATGGAAATACAATCTCCTATTTTGGATGTGCCATCCAGCTTGGATCAGCCGTCTTCTTTGGGTCAGCGGAGTGCTTTCTTCTGGCCGCTATGGCATATGATCGCTTTGTGGCAATCTGCAACCCACTGCTTTATTCAACCAAAATGTCCACACAAGTCTGTGTCCAGTTACTCTCTGTGGCTTATATAGGTGGTTTTCTCGATGCTTCCTCCTTTACTCTTTCCTTCTTCTCTTTATTTTTCTGTGGACCAAATCGGGTCAATCACTTTTTCTGTGATTTTGCTCCTTTAGTTAAACTTTCCTGTTCTGATATTAGTGTCTCTGCCGTTGTTCCCTCATTTTCTGCTGGGTCTGTCATTCTGGGCACAGCATTTCTCATCATCATCTCCTATGTTTACATCCTCATCACCATCCTGAAGATGCACTCATCTGAGGGACGCCATAAGGCCTTCTCCACATGCGCCTCCCACCTCACTGCTGTCAGTCTCTTCTATGGGACTATTACATTCATTTATGTGATGCCCAAGTCCAGCTACTCAACTGACCAGAACAAGGTGGTGTCTGTGTTCTACATGGTGGTGATCCCCATGTTGAACCCTCTCATTTACAGTCTCAGGAATAATGAGATTAAGGGAGCTCTGAAGAGAGAGCTTGAAAGAAAAATATTTTCTTAATGAAACCTTTAATTTTGTTGGGTTGTTGTAATAACATAATATGAATATAAGAAAAGAAAATTCAGTTCCCATGATCAAAATACATCTGTATATCATTATCCAGTGGGGAGCTTGTAATAAATTTAAGGGTGAATTTTCTAATATAAAATAATATATCAGAGGCTGACAGTGAGCTATCTTAATGAAATGAAATGAAAATTTTAATCCAGAACCAGAAATTACTTCACATGAAAAAATATTTAATCTCTTGAAATTTCCTTTAAAGTTGTATTCATATATATATTTGAAAACAGTTCTTGGCCCTAAGTTAATTACTGTACTTTCATAGTTTTAGGAGTGTGTACATTTTGATTAGCAGCTTATTCTGAGATAAGCCTTATCGGTACAGCTATTACTGGTTTGTAATACCAGATAGTAAAATTCTTATAGACTCTCTGCTTGTTGAAAGATTATCTGATGGCAATGGGTGTTGTAGACTACAAAATTCTGGTCTGTGTTTGTAGTCTATGACTCTGGTATTAGATATAGGAGTTCCTGAAAGAAGAGGATGAAACCCGGGTCTATGCCATGATTTCTTCAGTCATGTCAGAAGAGATGAATCTCTACTGAGAATGAGAAGGCTTCTTGAATTCATCATGAACTGAGTGTAACAAAAACAAGCAACAATTTCCAGAAGGAGTATCCGGTTTTCTGGATGACACTAAGACAGTGAGTAACAAGGGCTGGAGTGACTTTATTCATGGTTAGGCCACATCTTGTTCAGGAAAGTCCAATGTACTGGCTGTTTATCTTCTGAAATCATGACTTGTCCTGGATAGGCGTAATTGACCACTTGTAAGTTGACAACTACCACATTAATTTTTTCCTGTTTTCTCAGTGTTTTCTGATCCAATGTGCATTCTTTTCTATACAGAATATATGGCACTATAACTATTCAGTTATTCATTTGTTTTATCATTCATTCAAAAATTACATTCAAGTACTTTCTTAGGTGATTAGAAACATAATAAAAAGAGATGGCTGCCCTTATGAAAATTGTCTTCTAGCTTATGTAACAGAGAAAAAAACCGAACAAGTAAGTGATATGGTCTATTAGAAGGTGATGAGTGCTATGCATAAAGAGAATGCTGTACCAGCGTTAGCGAGTGGTCAGTGTGGACCTCACTGAGAAAAGAACATCTAAACAAAGTACTGTAGGAGGTGAGGACACTTCATGTTAACTGTGGTGCTACTTGTATACATTTGTGCTAGTCAAGTCTTCCACTTACATGACTGTAATTTACCTTTGAGGTTCTGTTCCAACAATGACAGGTTTGGTAATTTTAACCAATTCTCATCATGAGTACAACTAAAAGAAATGATAGAACGTTAAATACATCTTGAAATCACATTAGAACTTAAAGAATAAGTAGAATTCACCTCACCAGAAATTTTGAGGCTCTAGAGAAGTGCATGCAGCACTGAAAAACGCTTTTGCTTTGATAGATGTGACAAATCAGAACAATCAGCTCCCAACCTGGGCCATGGATTTATTGTTCCTTTGGGAAGAGGGAGACACATGTCATAGACCTAGGGAATGTTTGGCTGAGAATTCTGAATAATATATCTCACAATGACCACAGGGCAAAGGTAAAGCTGCATTAAGCAAGCCTTGTAAAGATTTGCACCACTGGAGATCTAGGAATCTCAAACTTTGGACTTGGATTAAGATGGTGAAGAACAGACCCTGCTTCAGTGTGACTAGAATTACCTAATTACCTAATCAATCTCTCTGGAGGAAGTTCTTTAATTTTCATACCAATAGTTTTTCAAATACAGTTACGATCACTCAGTGAATAATAATGACCAGCACAGCAGGGAAAAAAGAGGCTAAATAGGGAACCCAGAGGAAACAACAGAACAAGTAAGAATTAAGATATGGGAATTAACTGACAAATGATACTATTATTGTATTAAAGTAATTAAAGACAACTTGAAATAAGTACAAATTATAGAAAACAAAAAATATTAACCCATTATTTAGGAAAAATAACTAAATAGAAATTCATAACTCAAAATTTGTCCCAGAGAAGTGTTCTGCATGATCTTGCAAAGATGGATACATTAAATTTTATGAGATCTTATAAAAGTATATGGTCCAAAATGTAAACCATAATGTGAACCATTGACGATGGTTAGTAGCTATGTTTTAATATTTGTGCATCCATTGTAACACATGTACCATCCACATATAAAATGTTATTGATGGGGGAAAGGGGAAAAGGGAGAGTATGTTGCATATATGGGAATCCCTCTATTCTGTATGTGACTCTACTGTGACTTAAAACTTCTTTG
>JAQZBX010045742.1:0-20956 GCA_029593785.1 Cabassous unicinctus | reverse complement strand
GCATGGCCCGGGATGGTTCCGGAGCCACCTGCCAACAACCGGGCCGCCCCTGTCCACCCAGGTCCATTCTCGCAGCGGGTATATCCGTCTGGTTGCAAGCACCCTGCAGACCCGTGAAGGCGAACATGGCATCCCCCACATGCTGGCCGGGTTGTCAGCTGGTCAGCTCTTCCCATGAGGCAGGCGCAATGGACAAGCTGCCCACAAGTCGTTGCTTCCCTGGAGGGGCCATCCGCGCAAGCGTTTCTCCTTCGTAAGGGGAGGGGCACACAACAGACCCTATAGGCTTCCTGACCTTTTTGTGATTTATTTAATTTAAGACTACAGTAATGAATCAGTGTTCTAGCAACCTCCAAATTTGTGAAAACAAAGTGAATTTGGTCATGGAGGCATTTTTGGAAGGAATGCAAAATCAGGCCGGTGGCAGTAGATTTTTGACATCCTGTGAAGCAGAGCTACAGGAGCTAATGAAACAGACTGACATAATGGTAGCTCATAAAAAATCTAAATGGCAAGTACAAACGCATGTTCTAGAGCCGTGCTTGGACGTCTGTGAAATTTAAGGCTCTTAAGAGTCAGTTGGGTCATATGGCAGATGTATGGTTAATTTTTTGAGGAACTGCGGGACTGTCCTCCACAATGCTGGACCATTCTACATTCCCACCAGCAGTGGATGAGGGTTCCCATTCCTCCACATCCTCTCCAAGACGTGTAGTCCTCTGTTTTTTATGGCAGTCTAATGGGTGTAAGATGGTATCTCATTGCATTTTTGATTTGCAATTCCCTGATAGCTAATGATGTTGAGCATCTTTTCATGTGCTGTTTAGCCATTTGTATTTCTTCTTTGGAGAAGTGTCTGTTCAAATCACTTGCCCATTTTTTAAATGGCTTGTCTTTTATTTTTGAGACATAGGATTTCTTTATATATGCTGGATATTAGGCTCCTATCAAATATATGGTTACCAAATATTTTCTCCCATTGGGTAGACTGTCTTTTCACTTTCTTGACAAACTCCTTTGAGGTACAAAAGGTTTTAATTTTGAGGAGGTCCCATTTATATATTTTTTTCTTTTATTGCTCATGTTTGGGTGTGAAGTTCATGAAGCCATTTCCTATTACAAGATCCTGTAGATGCTTCCCTACATTATCTTCCAAAGTCTTTATGGTCTTGCCTCTTATATTTAGACCTTTGATCTATCTTGAGTTGGTTTTTGTATAAGGTGTGAGATGGTATTCCTCTCTCATTTTTTGGATATGGATATCCAGTTCTCCAATCACCATTTCTTGAAGCGGCCATTCCCTCACAGTTGAGTAGGCTTGATGGCCTTGTCGAATATCAGATGACTGTATATGTGAGAATTTCTATCAGAATTCTCAATTTGGTTCCATTGGTTGACATGTCTATCCTTGTGCCAATACCACACAGTTTTGACCACTGTAGTTTTGTAGAAGGTTTTAAAGCCAGGTAGTGTGGTTCCTCCAATTTCATTTTTCTTTTTCAATCTGTCTTTGGTTATTCGGGGCCTCTTGCCCTTCCAAATAAATTTCATAGTTAATTTTTTTCCAATTCAGTAAAAAAAGCTGCGTTGATTTTTATTACATTAAATCTGTAGATTAGTTTAGGTAGGATAGAATATCAGTGTTCATAGCACCATTATTCAATATTGCCAAAAGTTGGAATCAACACAATGCCCACCAACAGATGAATGGATAAACAAAATGTGGTACATACATACATGGAATATTACTCAGCTATAAGAAGGAATACAGTGCTAACACATGTGATAACATGGATGAATCTTGAGAACCTCATGTTAAGTGAAGCTACCCAGGCATTGAAGAACAAATATTACAGGACTTCTGTGATATGAATTAAGCAAATCAGGCTGACTCAGAGAGCTATTGTCTGGAAGATAGGTTTAAAGGAAATAGAAAGGGAGAAGAAGGTTGTGAGCCAATGCCCATACGGGGGAAATCTATGATAAGGTGGAAGAAAATAGCTGTGCAGTGAAGGGATATGACAGGGGTGTAGGGATACTACTGGGTTGGGCGGTGTAAACATCACAGGGGGGTAGATTGCAAAGCATGGCTTGGATGGTCGAACTGGGGTGAGGGTTGGGGAAGGAAACAGGTGAACACTAGGGATTGGTGGGTATGTGGGTGAAACTACAATGTTGAGAAAGCCATTTGGCAATATGACAAGGAAGGGCATTGTGACTATGTCTCGTGAACATTTGAACACATTTATATACCTTATATGTATACCCAAATAAACTTCCTCCCATGTATCCCCCATCACTGACACCCCACACCAATGATCCTCCCCTGCTCCAGTTGTAATGCTTCTGTGATCTAAAGCGTCTTCATAAATGAAGCCAATAAAATAGCCAAACACAATTAATAGGGAAATAAAATAATAATGGTAGGTTTAAATATAAGAAATAAAATACATAAAATTTTAAAGAAAACAAAAACTAGAATATGATTTAAAAATTGGGATATTAAAAAATAATGAAAAATATTTTTTAAATTTTTTTTTGAAATTTTGCCCTTCATCACTGTAATATCTGTTGTCCTGTATATACAATGACACTTTCTTCCATTTATTCCCCAGTGTCTTACTTTTTTTCATTTTGTCTTCAAAGAAGTTTCAGGTTACAGTAACGTTACATACAGAACGCAGGGGACTCCCATATATCCAACATCCTGCCCTTTTTCCCTCTTCCCATAAATACTTTTTATATTTGGTACATTTGTTACAACTGATATATAAAGAGTGTAACATAGCTACTAACCATGGTCAATGGTTTAATTATGGGTAACATTTTAGACTATACACTTTTATAAATTTTGATATTTAACATGGCCCTGTGTCCATCATTGCAAGATCATATAGAACACTTCCATTGCCCACTAAATACCCTATGCTCCACCTATGCTATTCCTTCCTCCCCCTCCCCTCACACAAAACACCCAGCTTCCTTCCTTGGATGACAAGATTCACACTTACTTGCAACAACACTGAGGTCTTGAAACACTGACTTGTCCTCCCCTATTAGGAATTGCTCATGATATCAAACGACTCTGGCCCCTCTGTTTGGGAAACACATCAATCCTCCCCAGGATTGGAGTCCAGCTCCTTCCCACTCATTATGTGGGTCTCCATCCACTGATACAACACATTATGACAAAATGATCATGCACACACTCCCTAGAAGCCTGCCCCAGGTGTGCCCTGCCCTGAATGCCCCCCATCCAACACCCTAAACCATTAATCCTTCCTTGTCATATTGCCATAGAGCATTCCCAATTTTGTACTTAAACCACATACCTGCCAATCCTCAATGTTCACCTGGTTTTTCTCCCAACACTCTCCCCAATTCCATGGATGGTCCAACCCACCCTCCATCTCTAGCCACCTGTAAAACCTGTACCATCCCATACCAATAGATGTGTAGTTGGTGCAGCTGTGTAGTTGGGCATTGAAGGGATATGACAGGAGGGTAGTGATACTAACAGATAATTTTTATGTATGATATTTAAAGACTAACATACAACCTGAAAGTAGAAATTTATAATATTTTGTATGTATCCAAGTTTTAAGGGAATATAACTGCAGTCTAAAACCAAAAAATATATATTTTTTTGTCTAAAAAATAATAATGTCCCTTAAGACAGCATGTTCTCATGTGGGTGAGAGAGAAAGGTGGAGAATGACCTCAGGACTAAATATTTCAGTATTCAAATATCTCAGAACTGGACATCAAAGGAAAGGTGTAATAAAGTAAAGTGCTTTATTCTTAGAAGTAAATACAAAAGCATATGTTTTTATCTTTCCAACAACTTCAATAAATAATAAATAGCAAAAAGGTTTGGAGATATTGTTGACCATTTTTTTAAATTTGCTTTCTTCCTCTCTTTAAGACATTCCAAGAAGGAGGATATTGTAGTGCTGTTTGGTTTGTGGGTTTGAGAGAGACTAGAGCATCCCTGAGCTGAGTCTCCATCTCTCTAACAGTCCTAAGGAAAAAGAAGAGAATGAGGAGGTATAAGTTGGAATCACAATTATAGCCAAAACTAACAATTAACAGAAATCAGAAATGTTTTACCTGGACTTTGGGGAAGATGGCATTGGAGTACTTAGTCAGGACTCAACTGTTTCACAAAAACAATGGAGGAAAGGAAAAAAGCTATCCGAGAGAGCTCCTTTGGGTGTCTGCAATGAAGACAGTGCTGTGCATCATGCAGGAAGGACAGAGATAGAGAGAAAAAGAGGCCAAATGAGAACAGGAAATAAGGAAAACTATAAGAATATAGAATAAGTGGAACCAAGTGTCTAAGAGGAACCTTACACACACAAAAAGGAAGAAATAAATGATACTAAGAAGACACTGGGGAAACATACCCCAAGAATGGTGAGCATACATAAAAAGATAAAAAGATCTCATGGTGATGAATGGCACAATGGTGATGAATGGCACAATGCAAGAAATCAAAAATACGCTGGAAGCTCATAACAACAGAATTGAACAGGCAGAGGAAAGAATTAGTGACATCGAAGAGAGTACATCTGAAATCACCCAGATAGAGCACACGTAAAATGATGGAAAAATTCAGCAGGGACTCGGAATTAAATGACAATATGAAATGCACAAACATATACATTATAGGCATCACAGAGGGAGAAGAGAAGGGAAAGGAGGCAGAAGGAGTGTTAGAGGAAATAATGGCTGAAATATTCTCACTCTTTTGAGAGACATGGATGTACAAGTCCAGGAAGCACAGTGCACTCCAAACAGTATAAATCCTAACAGGCATACACCAAGACATATACTTATCAAATTGTCAAATGATCTAGACAAAGAGAGAATACTAAAAGCAGCCAGAGAAAACAGATCCATCACAAACAATGGAAGCTTGATAAAATTAAGCAGTGATTTCTCATCTGAAACCATGGAGGTTAGAAGGCATGGTATGACATAGGTAAGGTACTAAAAAAAACCATTCCAGCCAGGAAGTCTGTATGCAGCAGAGCTGGCATTCAAAAATGAGGGAGTGTTCAAAATATTCACAGATAAACAGAAATTAAGAGTTTGTCAACAAGAAACATGCCCTTAAAGAAGCTTTAAAAGTCTTACTTATTTTTTTCATTTTGTTTTCAAAGAAGTTTTAGGTCACAGTAAAGTCACATACAGAATGAAGGGGACTCCCATATAACCAACATCTTGCCCCCTCTCCCCCTTCCCATATAATACCATTTTATATGTGGATGGTACATTTGTTACAACTGCTATACAAATAGTGAAACATAGCTACTAACCATGGTCAATGGTTTTCCTTATGGTTTACACTTCAGACCATACAGTGTTATAAATTTTGATATTTAACATGGCCTGTGTCTATCATTGCAAGATCATGTAGAACATTTTCATTGCCCACCAAATATCCCCCATACCTTCTATGCTATTTCTCCCTCCCCCTCTGCTTGGGACTCACAGTGACCACCAAGCTTCACTCCTGGGATGACAAAATCAGGGTTAATTGTAACAACACTGAAATCTTGACACACCGGTTTGTCCTCCCTTATTAGGAACCACCTGTGCTCTCCAGAGAATCCCACCCCTCTGCTTGAGACTCAAATGTGGCCTTTCTCTAAGTCAAACTCAGCATATAAATGCATTAATTTCCCCCAGCATGGGACATGACTCCTGGGGATGAGCCTGCCTGGCACCCTGGGATTACTACCAAGCACCAACTAGCAATGCAACTGGAAAAAGACCTCGAATGAAAGGGGGGTAAAGGTAAAGACAAATGACTTTATATGTCTAAAAGACTTAAAAGTGAGTCAGGAGGTATCCCAGGAATAACGCTTATACACATCTCAGCAGAATCTCATAGACTACCAAAATGGATACTACCTCAAATAGTGGGAACCCGGAGTGCTCTAGAGACATGCAGATTCTATGGCCAGGACAGACGGCTCTGGAATTTTGTGCCTTGCCAGTGGGCCCTACTTTGGACTTTGTGCTCCTGAGAGTTACGGAATTGGACACAGTTATGGCTTCCCTACACATGGCTGATCTGTCCCTTCTATTTCAACCTGTACTTGGTGCTGGAATTGGTAGGTGTACTTCCAAGAGACTGGAAACTTTGGGCTGTCCATGTGCCACCTGGGACACATGAGCCTTAGGGGAGTTGCAACACCTACTGTCCAGGTCATTGGACTCACCCAGGACAACTAACAAGGAGGTGAAGATTGACAACCACCACACGATGGAAACAAAAGAGCCTACAACTGCAAGCACAAGAGTCCTATCTATTCACTGTATGGGATCAAAGTCCCCTCTCAATTAGAGTTGGAGTGGACATCACCATCCCAGAATCCTCAGGATTAGGGAATGAACTATGGACTAGAGAGGACTTACTGGTATTCTACAATAGACTTGTTGTGATTCTAGCAATGGAAGAAATCACAGCATTAATGTGTAGGCAGTGGCCAATAGAAGCTCTAGGGGAAGGGGGAGGGAAAGACAGGTGTAAATGAAAGAGATTTTTCAGGACTTGGGAATCATCCTGAATGGCATTGCAATGACAGATAGATGCCATTATATATCTTCTCAAGGCATGCAGAATTGTATGAGAGTGTAAACTACAATGTGAAATATGGTCCATGTTCAATGGCAATGCCCCAGGATGCATTTATCAATTGCAATGAATGTGCCACACTAATGAAGGAGGTTGCTTAGGTGAGAGGGTTTGGGAAGTGTAGGGAGTGGGGCATATGGGAATCCCTATATTTTTTGTGTAATATTTGTGCAATCTACCTTTTAAAAAAATACTTTGAAAAAAGAAATATTAAAGGAAGTTCTGCAGGTTGAAAGGAAAAAGCAAGAGAGAGAGGGCTGGAGGTTAGCGTGGATGGAAGAGTATTAGTAAGAATAACTAAAAACATAAAAAGGGAAATAAAATATGACATATATAAACCTAAAGAAAAAATGTCTAATGTAAGTACTGCCTTTACAATACTAATACTGAATGTTAATGGATTAAACTGTCCAATCACAAGACACAGATTGCTAGAATGGATAAGGAAATACGACCCATCTATATGTTGTCTTCAATAAAATCACTTTAGATCCAGGGTGCAAGGAGGCTTCAAGTCAATTGATGGAAAATGATGTTACATACAAAACATTAACAAAAAATGGTGGTAGTAGCTCTACTAATGTCAGACAAAATAGACTTTAAATGCAGAACTATTGTAAAAGACAAAGAATGACAGTATAAATTTTAAAAAGGGATAATCTACCAAGAAGAAAGAACAATCATAAACGTTTATGCACCTAACCACGGTGCCCCCAAAATACATGAGGGAAACACTGGAAAAACTAAGTGGAAAAATAGATGCCTCTAAAATTGTATTGGGGACTTTAATATACCATTATCACCATTACAGAGCAGAAGTCAACAAAGGGTCAATATAGAAACAAACACCTTGAATAATATGTTGGAGGATCTAGGACTAATAGACATATACAAAACATTACACACAAATAGAGGGGGATATACATTCTCCTCGAGTGCACATGGATCATTCTCCAAGATAGACCATAGACTATATCACAGAACAATTCTCAATGAATTCAGAAAGATTTGAAATTATACAATATAATTTCTCTGACCACAACAGAATGAAGCTGAAAATTAATAAGGGACAGAGAAGCAGAACAGGTATAAACACATGGAAGTTAAACAACACAGTCCAGACAGGAGCTAATTGCAAAAGAAAGTAGTAACTATCTTGAAATGAAGGAAAATGAGAACACAAAATATCAAACTTATGGGATGCAGCAAAAGCATTACTGAGAGGGAAATTTGTAGGAAAAAATTCTTACACTAAAAAAGAAGAAAGAACTAAAACCAAAGAGCTAACTATATACCTGGCAGAAATAGAAGAACAACAAACTAGCCCCAAAGTAAGCAGAAGTAAGGAAATAACAAAGATTAGAGCAGAACTAAATGAAATTGAGAATAAAAAAAGAAACACTAGAAAAAATTAACAAAACCAAAAGCTGGTTCTTAAAGAAAATTAATGAAATTAATGAAATTGACAAACCCTTAGCTAGACTAACAAAGAAAAGAAGAGAGAAGATACAAATACATAAAATTAAAAAATGAGAGAGGGGCTGTCATCACTGATCCCACAGAGATAAAGTATATCATAAGAGGATACTTTGAAAAATTGTATGCCAACAAGATGGATAACAGATAAAATGGACAAATTTCCAGAAACACACAAGCAGCCTACACTGACACTGATGAAAGAAGAAATTCATGAATTCAACAAGTACCAAGATTGGATTAGTCATCAAAAACCTCCCAAGTAAGAAAAGCCCAGAACCAGATGATTTCACAGATTAATTTTATCAATCATTTTGGAAAGGACTACCACTAATCCTGCTTAAACACTTTAAAATAATAGAAGTAGAGGGAACATTGCTTAACTCATTCTATAGTGCCATCATCATCTTAATAGCAAAGCCACATAAAGAAACCACGAGAAAAGAAAACAGCAGACCAATCTCTCTAATATACCAAGATGGGAAGATCTTAACAAAAAACTTGCTAATCGTATTCAACAACATATCAAACGAGTTATACATCATGACCTATTGGGTTTCACCCCTGGTATGCAAGGATGATTCAGTATAAGAAAATCAATCAATATAATACACCACATTAACAGATCAAAAGAAAAAAATCACATGATCATCTCTGTTGATACAGAAAAAGCATTTGACAATGCACAGCAAATTTTCTTGATAAAAACACTTCAAAAGATAGGAATAGAAGTAATCCTCCTTAACATGATAAAGCATGTATATGAAAAACCCAAAGCTAACATCATATTCAATGATCTTATTCAATGGTGAAATGCTAAAGGCTTTCCCTCTAAATCTGGAACAAGACAAGGATGCCCACTCTCACTGCTTTTATTTAGCATTCTGTTAGAAGTACTTGCTTGAGCACTTAGACAAGAAAAAGATACAAAAGACATCCAAATTGGAAAGGAAGGAGTAAAAATTTCAGGATTTATAGATGACATGATCCTATACACAGAAATCCCTAAAAAATCTACAGCAAAGCTTCTAGAGCTGATAAATGACTTCAGTAAATTGGGAAGATATAAGATCAACATACAAAAATCAGCACCATTTCTGTACACCAAAAATGAGCAATCTCAGGAGGAAATAAAGAAAAAATCAACTTATAATAGCAACTAAAAGAATCAAATTATCAAGGAATTCACTTAAACTAAAGATATAAAGGACTTCTACACAGAAAACTACACAACATTGTTAAAGGAAATCAAAGAAGGCCTAAATAAATGGAAGAATATTCCATGTTCATAGACTGGAAGACTAAACATCATTAAGATGTTTGTCCTACACAAATTGATTTACAGATTTAATGCATTCACAATAAAAATTACATCAGCATTTTTTTTTTGCTGAATAGGAAAAGCTAATTATGATATTTAGTTGGAAGGGCAAGGAGCCCCAGATAGCCCAAAACATATTGAAAAAGAATAACAAAATTGAAGGAATCATGCTACATGACTTTAAAGCATACTACAAAGCTACATTAGTCAAAACAGAATGGTATTGGTACAAGGATAAACATATTGAACAATAGAATTGAAAGGAGAATTCTGATATAGATCCTCGCATATATGGTCAACGGATATTCAACAAACTACCAAGCCCATTCAATTGGGACAGAACAGTCTCTACAACAAATGGTGCTGAGAGAACTGGAAATCCACATCTAAGAGAATGAGGGAGGATCCCTATCTCATGCCCTATACAAAAATTAACTCAAGATGACTCAAAGATCAAAATATAAGAGGCAAAACCATAAAGCTCTTGGAAAATAATGTAGGGAAGCATTTATGAGACCATGTAGTAGGAAATGGTTTCATAAACTTTACACCCAAAGTACAAGCAAAGAAAGGAAAAATAGATAAATGGGACCTTCACAAAATTAAAAACTTTTGCACTTCAAAGGATTTTGTCAAGAAGTTAAAAATGCAGCCTACTCAATGGGAGAAAATAATTGGGAACCATTTATTTGCTAAGGGCCTAATATCCAGCACATATTAAGAAATCCTACACCTCAAAAATAAAAAGACAAACAACCCATTTAAAATTTGGGCAAGAGGTTTGAACAGACACTTTTCCAAAGAATATGTACAAATGTTTAAAAAGCACATGAAAAGATGCAAAACATCACTAGGTATTAGGGAAATGGAAATCAAACTTACAATGTGATATGATCTTACACCTATTAGACTAGCAGCTTTTAAAAACCAGAGATCTACAAGTGTTGGATAGGATGTGGAGGAAAAGAACCCTCATCCACTGCTGGTGGGAATGTAGAATGGCACAACCATTTGCAGAGGACTTTTTGGAGGTTCCTCAGGAAGGTAACTATAGAACTGCCATATGATCCAGAAATCCTACTGCTGGATATATCCTAGAAGAATTGAAAGCAGGGACACAAACATATATATACACACCAACATTCATAGAACATTATTCACGAATGCCTAAAGTTGGAAGCAACCCAAATGTCCATCAACAGATGAATGGATAAGCAAATGGTGGTGAATATATACAACAGAACTTTACTAACCTGTAAGAAGGAATGAGGTATTGACACACAGGACAAAATGAATGACTCTTGAAGACCTTATGTTGAGTGAAGTAAGCCAGTCCCTGAAGGACAAAAATTACATGATCTAAGCAAATTGAGCAGATTCTCAGAGCTAGAGTCTGGAAGATAGGTTATCAGAAGACAGAAAGGAAGTAGAGTGTGGTGAGCCGATGCTCTACATGGGCAAAATTTATGATTTAGGTAGAAGAGGGTCGTTTGGCAGTGGATGGGGATGATAGTGGTACAAGGAAGTGAGCATGGTCAACGGTGCAGGACTATGAGGGTGAGTAGGGTGGGGGTGCTGGACTATCTATGGAATGAGGGAAGGGCTGTAGGAAGGAGCAGGTGAACTCTGGGGATTTGTAGGTCTGTGGTTGAAATTACAATGGTGGCATAGTTCTTTTGACAAATATGGTAGGGGGCGGTTACTGGTGCAGGGCGTCTATGGTAGGGGATATGTGTGATGGGATGCACCAGGGGCATGCTTCTACGGAATATGGAGGTGTTCACCTTGTCATAGGGTGTTATCTCAGTGGGCAGAGATGCACATAAAAAACAAGAAAATGTTGGACGCCCATCCAAGAGAGTCTTGCTCTGTTCTCAATTAGAGGGGCAAGAATCTCTGGAAAACATAGGCAGTGCCTAATGAAAGAAGGCAGATCAGCATGTCCAGCCCTCAATATTAATGCATGTGACTATGAAACTTATTCTTCAAAAATTGAAACTTAGTGGTTACCATAAGTTCCAGGGGGAGGGAGAAATGGATGGAACATGGGGCATTTTGGGGGCATTGGAATTGTTCTGCGTGGTTGTTGTTTTAATATAGTTTTTTATTTTTTAAAAAAGATGCTTAGATTGCATAGAGGTTTCATAAAAAATTTAGGAAATTCCATATGACCCGCTCCCAACCCCTCTCACATTTTTCCACATTAACAACATCCTTCATTTGTTGTACATTTGTTACAATTGGTGAACACATTTTGGAGCATTGCCACTAATCATAGATTATAATTTTCATTGTAGTTTATACTCTATCGTGCACAATTTTGTAAGCTATGATCAGATATATAATAGCCTATATCTGTCAGGACAATTCCCAAGTCCCGAAAATGTCCCCATATTACCTGTTTTTCCCTCTCCCTCCTCTCAGAACCTCCAGTGGCCACTGCCGCCACATCAATGATAAAAGTGCCTGCATTACTAGAATCACAGTAAGCTTATACTAAAATACCAGTAAGACTACTCTAGTCCATCATTCATTCCCCAATCCTGAGGATTCTGGGATGGTGATGTCTACTCCACCTCTTTTTAAGAGGGGGCTTAAGTCCTCTGGAGCAGATGGATGGGACTATCTTGCTTGTTCTGCATGGTTTTGGAGTGATGGATATAGGCCGTTGTACATTTTGTCAAATGCTGTAAAAGTGTGTGGTGCAGAACGTAAATCTTATGTGAACCGTTGGCCATGGTTAATAGCAATGCTTCAATGTTTGTTCATCAGTTGTAACAAATGCACCATACTCATATAAGATGTTATTAAGAGAGGAAAATGTGAGGGGGTAGAGGGTGGGGTATATGGGAATCCCCGGTATTTTCTAGGTGAATTTTCAATAACCTAAAGCTTCTTTGAAAATAAAGTGGAAAATAAAGACACTGGGGGGAAATACAGAAGAAATTGTCACTGTACATAAAAGATAACAGATCTTATGGTGATGAAAGACACAATACAAAAAATGTTTTGTATTTAATTTTTTATGGTTTTATTTATTTATTTATTTTTTGCTTTATTTTTGGCTTTGTTTTTGATGAGGTTTTGGATTGCAGAAGGGTCACAACTGGGGCATGGAAGGATCACTGGTGGGGGGTATCAATGGTAGGGGTTGTGTTGGGAGGGGTGCCCCTGGGGTATGCCTCTAGGGAGTATGGGTGTGTTTGTGTGGTCCTACGGTGTTGTCTCGATGGATGGAGACCCACACAGTAGCCAAAATAATGTTGAATTCCCATCCTTGGGAGTCGTGCTACATTCTCTAAAAGAGTGGAAAGAATCCCTGCAGTACATGGGCAGTGTCTGGCGAGGGGGGACAGATCAGTGCGCTAGGTCTTGATATTGTGCTTCTACTTATAAATCTTTTCTTGTGAAATTGAAACTTAGCCTAGTATTATATATTGCCTAAGAGTTACCTCCTGAAAGCCTCCTTGTTGCTCAAATGTGGCCTCTCTGTAAACCAAACTCAGCAAATAAACTCACTAAACATTTAAGTACATATATTTACACATAAATATATTCTGGCACTAAATTATGGGCTAGATTTGTAAATAACTATTTCCACAGACATAGAGTAGACGTGGGCAGATGTCTTGAGAGTTGAAAGAGCATTGTAAGAACAACAGAAATACAGTTGAAGAGGACAGAGGAGAAAATGTGCAAAGTATGTGAAAATATATTGTTTTGATTCTTTTTTTTTTCACTTCTTTTTCTTAATTATTAAAAATTACTTAGATTACATAAATGTTACACAAAAGATATAGGAATTCCCATATGCACCACTCCCCAAACCTCCCACACCCTCCCACATGAACACCCTTCATTAGTGTGGCACATTCATTGCAATTGATAAACGCATCCTGGGGCTTTGCCATTAAGCATGGACCATAATTCATACAAAAGAAATGAACAATCAGATGGTTGTTCACCAAATGGTGCTGGGAAAATGGGATCTCCAATTACAAACAAGGAGGACAATCCCTGTCTTACACCATATACAAAAATCAAATCAAAATTGGCCAGAACCTAAATATTAGAGCCAGAACTATCAAACTTCTAGAAGAAAATGTAGGAAGCATCTACAGGACCTTGTGTTAGGCAAAGATTTCTTGGACTTTATATCCAAAGCCCAGCAACAAAGGGAAAATAGATAAATGCAACCTCATCAAAATTAGAAACGTTTCTGCTTCAAAAAATTTAATCATGAAAATAAAATGATAAAATGATTCTACAGAATCAGAGAAAATATTTGTAAACCACATATCCCAAAAAAGGTTTAATATCCAGTGTACATAAAGTCTTCTACTTAACAACATTAAAAACAAACAACCCAATTTTAAACTGGACAAAAGATTTGAATAGACATCTCTCCAAAGAAGAAATACATATTAAATATAAGAAGGCCTATGACTAGAAAGTTCCAGTGGAGTTTGAGAGTTTGACCTCCACAGGAAATATAGGGAGCAGCAGAAGGGAATGGGTCCCAATGCCAGTGGAAGTATGCTAGTGCTAAAGGGAAGCAGAGATGGATGGGCGACTGTGGATGGAGTGGCATATCTCCACGAGATGAGCCTTAAACTGGGTTGCAGGTTGGGGCAAATTTGATGGATCCAAGGGATGAGAAATTGGGTAGAAAGAACAGGGTGAGCAAGGTCTAAAGTGAGGATTCAGCTCAGATTTGGGGGACCATGGAGACACACATTTTTAAAGAACATGGTAATAAGGATGAGGAAGGTGGATGAGTAGTTTAAAGTAAGGTAGTGATGGGACTTGAAAGCCAGGCACAAGATTTGGGAATTTCCACTTTCCTCAAACCTCTCCTAACTAGTAGCACCCTGAAATCATAGGACCTCACTGGTCTCTACGCTTGGGAAATGGTTTCCAGCCTTGGTGTGACTCGCAACAACTATGTCATAAAACATTACTGACACTGCATAAACCAGCCATGAAATTATTCCCAGGAAAATACTAAAGAGATTTGTCCTTTATGTTAAAATATCCATGAGACAGATTACATCCAATCAAATAACTCTATGTACTATGTGTTACATGTCTTCTAATTGTGGATAAAAGAAAATTCAAACTCCAATTCTCCACACATCCTACACATACTAGTTACAAGAAATCTAAGACAACAGAAATGCCAAAATGAGGATTTTTCTGTTTTCCAAGATAATGCAGTCCAGTTTAAATGCCTGCTCCTCTAAAAAGTCCTTTTCAGACCAAGATTACTTTATTCTGAGCACAGCACCAACCTCCAACCCCTCTGCTCCCAAACTGCTATCTTATACCTAATACAGAGTACATTCTAGGCAGCTACCATGAAAAGACTTAGTTGCCTGCCTGACACTGTTGCCCATAGACTGTGACCTTTCTTTTAGGAATAATAATTGTGGCCTACACTTACTGAGGGTTTTCCTTTCTGCTAGACTTGATAAAAACTGGGTTATGATTTTCTCATTTATTCAACCAACAGTCCTGTGAGGTGGGTACTATTATTCATGTTCATCTTAGAAATAAGGAAACAAAACCACAAACCAGATAAATGATGTGTCCTCATTCACAAAGCTTCTAAGGAACAGGGTCTGCATTGACCCAAAGGCCATGAACACAGCCACTGCCCCAGACTCCTCTGGGTCTGGGTAGATTTATTCCCTTAATCACCTTTGCCTTCCACTTAGTACCTGGACTATTGTCTGACACGGGGAGGTGATCAGACAAGACTGACTGTATTGACTGGAGGAGAAATACCAGGACAGAGACCCCCTTTGCTGTGACCTTATGGGTTTAAAACTTCTATGCTCTGAAGAGGAGAGTGTTGAATCCAGGACCTTCCTCAGGTTGATAGCTCTCTCTACCTGCCTCTTCTGTCCTGCTTTTTCACACACACACACACCCTGCCCCGTGCCGTCTACCTACAATAATAGATTGGAAGTTGGAGTTTAATGCAGATAAGAGAAACCAGAACTCTGAACGAACTTTGTGAGATTAGGGAGGGAGAAAGATGAAGCAGAATGCAGAGAGAGTGATTAAATTTTATTTGTGTGGAAATAGTGAACCTAAAGCAAACAAGATACTGTATCTGCAATTGGCATATTGCAAGCAAACTTCAGTTTTGAATACTGGTTCAGTGTCCTTTCATAATTGATAACAACTTGTTCTAGGAATAAACTGATAGATGTGGCTTATAAAACCCAAATCACATGTGCAGAATTAGGTGTTACTAATGCAAACAAATATTTGGCAATATATCTGCTCTGTGTCCTCAAACAGGGAGGAAGTCCACAAGAATTCACCAGTCCTTGGCCTGCAGAGAAGACAGAAACAACATGAGCACAGCAGGAAAAGTAAGCAAAAAATGTTTTACTTGGAAGTATTTTCTCTATTATATTATTGAAATTTTATATTTATTGTATAATAAATAAATGGATACAGTTTTTAATCAATAATTTTAATTCCATATATCAATTAGAAACAATAAATACTGAAATATAATATACAGTCCAAAACTACAATGGAAATAGGCTATTCACATTTGTCTCTACCAGAATATATATCATCTTTATCTATTAGTATTTCTTTCCTTCCTTTAAATAATTGTGCTTTACTTAGCGTGATAGTTTATCCAAGTGTATCATGACTAATTTGTAAACAAAATTTAGAAATCCTTTAATCAAGACATTTTCTTAACCCCTCTATTATGCTCCAGTAGTGCCGTGATGGGCAAAAGGGCAGCTGACACTGGGTGATGTCCCTGACTGGTCAGCATGCAATAGCCGAGGTACAAAGGGATTTTGGTCAATGAAAGTGCTGGGATCTGGGGTTATGATCTGATGTTTTTAAGCTGAGACCTCTGGGGGGTAAAAAAGTTTTCTTCATATTCAAAAACCATAATTTAAATGATTTCTTTGGTAACACAATGGTGATGGGTGCATCTAAATTCCTGAAACAGCCAGATTTATGACTTTGGGAAAACTACTCAGTCTATTTTCCCTCAATATTTGCATCTGTAAAGTAAGGCCAGTATTCCAATAGTTCCAACCTGATAGCATCCCTGTAGTGTTAAAGGTCAAGCATGGAAGCACCCGAACAGGCCACAGTGAGCCTGTCACCTCGTAGGCACCAACAATCAGGACCTACTGCGATCAGTGTCAATTTTCCAAGTCCTCTCATATTTATTGTGCCATTGGCCATAGCACAAAGCTTGAAAATTGGCAAAATTTGATAAGTAAATAATGGAAATTAATTTCAAAGGAAAAAATTTCCTTCGAATTGATTTGATCATATTTGCAGGTATGCCGTTTAGCTATTAAAGAAGCACTCGATCTATACAACCTTGCCACCTAGAAAACAGGGTTTAATGACCACTCACAACAGTGACAATATGTGTTTAACTCTTATTTTGAAGAACATCTGTGGTTAAGCTATCTGCACTTGCTATTCAAACACAAGCACAGTTCTCCTGATTTTGAATTATATATGCATTCGTATGGAGGTGGGTTTGCATTTTTCACTTGTATTTTAACCCATGTGTTTTGGTTCAAATATACTCTGAAAGGAGATGCTACATATAAATCAGATAATAGAAATGAGAGGCAAAAGCAAGCCCCCAAAAGGGTAATGAAACAAGAAGCACACACAAGTGGTAGGAAAGGAAAAATAATAATATTAATAATAATAAAGTCAAACAGGGAAACAGTGAGACACAAAAAAGTTTTCCTAAGCAGGAGGCAAATATTACCTGTTTTCATAAATTTGGATTGTTTTGCATGAGCAAAACTTTGAGCAAGAGAGTAATAGGTTTTAAGTGAATAGACAACCTTCTGCAACATCAATGAAACAAGTGTCTCAGAATTTCATGTACAAGCCAACAATTGTGAGTAAAGAGCCCATTCCAGGTCAGCATTAGAATATTTCAAGAATAAATATCTGAGGATAAAAAAAGAAATGCAAAAATAACCTAGAAAATTTTCTTCAAATTTATCTCAAGGCCTTATTATGGCTAATTCTGTTTCTGTTTCCCTATGTTAATGCTTTACATGTTTGTTTGTTTTTTAATGATTTTTTATTACTTTCCTAACCAGAGCTTGTTCATTTCAACATAGCAGTTATTTGTTCTAAACATGGGGTAAATGTGGCAATACAAAGATGGAAAGACAAAATCCTTGACTTCAAGATTGGGTGAAACAGGTATTATCTTGTGTTTGATTTTACAGGTAATAAAATGCAAAGCAGCTGTGCTTTGGGAGCTAAAGAAACCCTTGTCCATTGAGGAGGTGGTGGTGGCACCCCCTAAGGCCAATGAAGTTCGTATTAAGGTGAAACAATTTTCTGTCTCTCTTTTTTAAAAATCAAAGCATATTAAAAGTAGAAATTAGGAGAAACCACTAAGAAGCTTTTATATAAATTATGGTAATCATTACAATGGAACTACATTGGTTGTCAAGAAAAGATATAGATGGCATATGTTATTGAAATTTTTTAATTGATCAAAATAATCCCAGTAAAAATGTACAGCATAAATCTGAGAACTATAAAAAGATGTTATGTGTTTGTAGAGAAATATAGTACAAAAGGATGTGTAGCAAGATTTCAAAATAGTTGTTAGAATACAAAGAACTATTTTCTTGGTGATAATATACAACTTTACTAATATAGAGAGCATGCATTATTGCATTTTATATAAAACTTACATGTTACAGAAGCAATTATTTGCAATTATTCCAGATTGTCTAATGGAAGAAAAGGAAAGTGAATGATAATTTTAGTCTATAATCTCAGGAGTTAACTGAATTTTGTTGCGGGGGCGGGGCGGGGAGAAGGGATTAGCAAAATTCTGAAAACTCTAGAAATTCACCTTCAGCAAATTGGATGCATTAAGTCTATCTGTGGGCCATACCTTTTTCTGAATCGAATCACTCTACTTTTCCCCCAACAGATGGTGGCCACAGGGATCTGTCGCACAGATGACCATGCGATAAATGGGGATTTTGTCATACCATTTCCTGTGATATTAGGCCATGAGGGAGCCGGCATCGTGGAGAGCATTGGTGAGGGGGTGACTGCAGTCAAACCAGGTACAGGATTCACACTCAGGGAATGTGTCTTTGTACAGGTCCCACTAGGTCATCCAGCCTGGGTGAGGAAACTGAGGCAGGGAAAGAGGAAAGACTTGCCCAAGGCCCCAGCAGCAGCAAATGGTGGAGCCAGGACCAGGCAGGGACATCCTGGTTTCCTCTCCCTGCCTGACGTCCTTCCTGTGTCCAGGCATGTCCTCAGGCCTGACTTCCTGATTCTGTCCTTCAGCAGTGGCTCATGGAGTTCCCACTAGATGCCAGACTCCAGATTAGATCCTGGGGACACTGGAACAAAGGAGACAAAGTAACTGCCTCCTGTGGTTCTCACTCTAATAACTGCCATTTTAGTATTCCTGAGCACTGTCGACCTTCAGGGCCCAAAACAGAACCACAAATGGGACAAGGGAAAGCTACATGAGACAAGAGAATATGCCAATATATGGGTTACTGTATGGTAACTGTGATTCGCTGAGTTCACAGGATGGGGCTGTGAAGCTCTGGCTGAACCATCCTGGTATCTTTTATGTCCAGCAGTGGAGCCTGTCCAATGATTCCTCTTCCTTTGTGGCCTCCCTGCTTAAACATGGAACAAATGAAACAGACCAGAAGGAGGAGACGTGGCAGCAAGAATCCTGCCAGAAGAGAGTCTGTTTTATTACCTTTAACTGTAGCTTAAAATGTCTGATTACGAATTATTGACGAAATATTCACTTTTAGCATTTAATTTATACTAATTGCATTGTGTATTAATACAGATGAATAATTTAGAGATAAGAGTGAATTCAATAGAAAATTTCCATGCTATCAATTCCACCTAAAGATAATTAAATGTGTTTAGTCCAATTATTATTTTGATTGTATGATAGAGGTAGTATGACATTAAAAATGAAAATTATATTTAATTTTTTAAAAATTTCTTTAGCAGTGTATACAATCTCTTCCTTTACCAAATATTTAACTGACCAGTGAACTGAAAAAAAAATTGTCTGGTTTGAGTTTTGAATTTTAGTATTTCCTTTTTATAAAAATATAAATAATAAAGTGACACCCTTACTTTTACCCTTCTCCCTCCACCATAGAGGAAAAAGAGAAAATTCAAAAATTATTGGCCTAAATCCATTTAAGCCAAGGTTTCTTATTCTACAACAAAGTGCCTGCCTTAGGAATGATTGCAGTATTCAGATAAATTTCTCAAATTCCTTCTTTTTCTCATACATTTTAATATTCCTTTAAAAGCACTAAATAAAAGATAAGTATTCACTTCCTAGTAAATATAAGCAAGAGATTTTATAAATCATTGTTATCAAAACTGTCAATATTATCACAACCCAAATTATTACAAAATATTGTATCACCACTATAGTATTCACCATGCAACTATATTTTATATTAATGCTTATAGTAAGACTATTTAAGAATTAATTAAAGATTAAATGAGATGGAGTGGATAAAGCCCTAATAGAAATCTACATGCAGTGAAAGATAATTATTCATACAATAAAATAATACAAATTCATGTTGTTTTCTGTATTTGTATTTCTTCTTTGTGAATCTTCAGGGCAATTTAAAAAAATGATAAACAATCACTAATTACGTAGTGGTGATTTCACTTTATTTCTTGGGAGAACTTTCCAGGACATATGCCTCTAATAAATACATTTATGCTCAATTTCTTTTTCCATTTATTCTTAGGTAGAAACTTAATAATAAATTGCTTTATCCTCTTCCAGGTGATAAAGTCATCCCACTGACTATTCCCCAGTGTGGAAAATGTGTCGTTTGTAAAAATCCAGAAGGCAACTACTGCAGGAAAATAGAGTAGGTTTCTTATATTTTGCATGTAGAGCCAATGAGTTTGCACATCAGCTAAGCTCCTGTCTCATGCTTTTCTGTTCCTGTCTTTGTGTTACAATGACCAGTGTGGCAAACCTTAGGGGAACCATGCAGGATGGTACTACCAGGTTCACCTGCAAAGGGAAGCCCATCCACAACTTCATCAACACCAGCACCTTCTCTGAGTACATAGTGGTGGATGAGATCTCAGTGGTCAAGATCGATGCAGCCGCACCGCTGGAGAAAGTCTGCCTCATTGGCTGTGGATTTTCTACTGGTTATGGGTCTGCAGTCAATGTTGCCAAAGTAAGAATGACAACAAGCAATAACTCCTCATGTACTCATATTGTCAAAAACATTTTTTCCCCAGGAATCATGGATAATCCCTCTCAATTCAATGATAGCTTTCCTCCAACTACCATGAAGCATTGATATACTCTATAGAATTTGGCATGTGATTAAGGGTAGAATATAGCCCTAGAGGGAATTGAGAGCATGTCCTAAAGAAATTCACCAGAAAATCAGAGATGAACAAGCTGTTGATACTTAAGCAGGGTGGACAGTGAA